>JANHFL010005576.1:0-11872 GCA_032468155.1 Oxyrhabdium leporinum
TTTCGCCTTCCTGGAGGCTCAAGGAAAGCCTCCAGAGGCCGGGAGGGCAAAAATGCCCCCCCCCGCTATGGTGCAGGAGGCCAATTAGGCCACGCCCACCATGGCCATGCCCACCCAGCAACTGGGCAGTGAACCCGTTGTTGAAATTTTTAATCCCACCCCTGACTATATCATGTAATTGCCTTTTTAAAGTAACATCTACTTCTAAGTCTAGAATTCTACTAGTCAGTGTCCACAGTGATGATTAGTGAATCTAAATGTCTGTCTTAGCAGAAGATACCTTCCTACATTCCCAACTTTGCTAACAGATATTTATCATTTCCAAAAATAATACTTTTAAAAATCAAGGGAGTCAATAAAAATATATAATTAAATACCTTCCAGAAAAGATTGACACACCACCATTGCTATTTGCTGTCTGTGTCATCATTTCTTCTCTTGTCTTTGCATAAGATGGTTTGAGTTACTCAGTGCAATTAAAGCACATGCTATCAAACATATGCAGAGAACATTTCCTGGATTCTCTTCTCCTTCCATCAAAAGAGCAGATTATCCGTAAATGATTCTATTACTCTAAAACCAAACGTTGCATTACTTCTGCATGAAATATTTTTGAGGAAGAGTTTGCTAGAGGACAGACCGAAATGTGAAATTTTCGATTGTGTCACAACAGGAAAGAAACATAAAAAAAAAATGCTGAGGACAAGCTTCAGGGTGGAGGATATGCTCAATTTATGCAGTGAGCAAACTAAGATCTTTGGATTCGGATCTTGTAGAGCAAGGCTTTTTCTAGTTTGGACTGATCAATTTTTCCCCAATATTGTAATTGTGCTAGGGTTGTTTTAACTTTGATGTATGTCACCCAGAGTCAGTTGATAAACAGCAATATAAATATGATGAATTAACACATAAATAATAGAAGACAGATGTTTGCTTTACTAAGATAAACCATTTATTGAAATGCATTGCTAGTTAGTTTGTTTCTGCTTGCAATATTAGTTCTAATGTGTAGAAGGAAACATTTTAGTGTTACCTAGAAGATCCTATGCAGAATATTGAAGCTGCTTTTCTCTTTGGCAACTTCTTCATGGCACAAATGCTCAACAAAGAAGATTCATCAAATGCCCATGGTCCTTGAGTTCTTGGCTTCCTTCCATGGGTGTCTGAAAGGACCATCAATGATGTCAAAATGATGGAGGAAACCAAGAAAAGTATATTTGCCCCCCCCACACACACACACCTTTTTATTATGTATCAGAAATATCCATGCCTATAAAATGATGAGCTTTAATCCTCTAATCAAACCTAGTGTTTGAACCCCCTCCAGCATAGCTATAGCATATAGATTTCAGTATAGTTACAATGGAGCTCACCATGCATACAATCCAAATGAAAACTTATTGGAGAAGGTAGAATAAAACATAATCATTTGGTTTCTTTCCCCTATATATGCTTTTCCAAGAATCTTGTGGTCTTAAAAGGTTAATGCCACCAAGCCGCTAAATTTACCACTCCACAGACATTTTATGTGTTAGGCTTATTTTAACTTCTGGAATATATCACAACTTCTCCATTAATTCTTCTTTTATCACATTTTAGAGAAAATAATTTCTGGCATAAGCAGACTTTAAATAAAATGTTTTTAAGTAATGAGGGTACAGTATTCTATCAGTAGACATGTCTTCATCTGTAGCCTATGTGACCTAAACTTCTCCAGATTTTGGATTTCATTTTCCACTTTTTTTTTTACTTGTTAGGTGAAGGCTGGCATTAAGAAACCTCTATTGTTTGAAGATTAGAAGCTCTCCAGATGTATTGGGTTTACTGTTTCTAAAGCACTGAATCTCGCTTATACATCTGATTTGGTTGTGACTGAGGTTTCAAGTTCCTCTCCATGGTTTTCCTCTTCCTTAAAAACTTTCTCAAATATTACCTTGATTGTCATTCTAGATGGTCTTCTTTTTGTCTCTTCCTACCAGAAAATGGATGAGTGGGTTAATGGGTGCTATGTAAGGAAGAACAAATATAGGCGTATTCATAGACATAAGGATTATCAAACTCGGGATAATACAGTGAGAGATAATGAACAGCGTTCATTGGAAAAGCAAAAAAATAGAAAAAAAGAAGAAGAAGAGTGAGCAAGATGGTGACCCAAAGTTTTCCTTGCTTATGATGAGGAGATAGTGAACAGGCTTTTAATGAAAGGGCTATTGTGGAGATAGTCATTACAGGAGTGCGAATTAGGACATTCAGGAGAAATTGGTAGAACCTTAGCAGATGATATCCGGTTGTTAACAAGAGAATGACATGTAGAGAAGAAAATAGGAAGCTGAACACCCATATTATGTTACATACAATGGTGGACATTTTTGGGGAACGGTTGATTCGATACCAAAGTGGGGGAAAAAACTGCTGTGCACCTGTCAATGCTTATGGCAGTCAAGATGCATAAGCCAGTACTGTACGTCAACAAGAAAAGACCCCGAAATAATGTCTTTAGTGGATCGCCATATTCTATATGACTAGCTTTGGCTATAAGTATATATATATTTATATAAGTATATATAAATATATATATAATGGCACTGAGACCTATGAGCACACCAAAGTCAGCCATAGAGTGATTCAAGAAGTAAGTTGAGAAATTGCTCCTCTTAATGTGGAACTCAAGGAGCCAGATGGTGCCTCCATTTCCCACAAGTCCCCAAAGGCAGATAAGTAGAGTTATGGTCATCATCAAAAAACACTCCTAGAGGAATTGTGACTTGATCTTCTGGAAGACTGGCTCTATTGCAGAAGCTCTCTTTTCCATTGTGTGATGTGTTATATTCCGTTCTAGCATTCAGCAAGGACAGCACGAAAATTCAGCACGACGGCCAGTTATTAATTTGGTGTTCTGATGTATAGATGTTCTCCTGCTGGGAGAAAAGGTATAGGATATAATTCTTTTTTTCCTCCCTGATATGGAGCTAAAGAAGTATTTCAACCCGGCCTCCCATGGATTAAAGAATAAGTAAAACAAAATCATTAAATCAGAAACGGAAAAAAAATCAATGTATTTATGCTTGATGACACTTTAAACTCCATTCGTCTACAAGTCTTGTTTTTTTACACGTGTCCCTTTTATAACATTATTGAGCAGAAGAGTTGAAATAGAGGCTGAATTGAATTCATCTGTACCTGAAAATGAAGTTAACAGCCCTAGACATCAGTGGCTATATTAGGTATTATAGAAATACGTGCACTCCAAACTTTCTACCAGACAGCGGTATCATGCAATGATGAAGTATGAATTTATTCCATGTATTGCTTTCAGTTGTTTTCATTCAATTTTGCACACTGTACAAAATTAATCTGCAGCTTTACTAATATAAAATTAGCATTTCATCTGCATTTGTTGCATTTGTTCTTAGCACTTCAAGAAATGTTTCTCCTTCAACTGAGGCTATCTATCTGAACAAAGTAATTTTTACCATCATCAGGCCGGATCCAAGCACCCTGGGCCTTGAGTTTGACACCCCTGGCCTAGATTGTGAAAGAGCCTGTTTTTCATGGTTTTTTGAGTTGAAAATTGCAGTGTCAGCAGATCAACTATACTTGAAAATATACAGTAAGCAATACGGATTCCAAACTCGGATATTAAAGTATTAGTAGCAGCTATAATGATTCTGCACAATCTTCTCTGATCCTGGCTCAACGTACCTCATCTCACATACATTAGTATAGTTACTGTAGTCATCAGACTCTCTCGGCAACTGTTTAATATGTCAACCCTGCTCCAAAGTTGTCCTTTCTTGCACTGATGAATAACAACCACAAAAAAAAAGGCGGAGGGCAACACAGCTGAATTAGCGTGTTCCGAAGAAATATAGTTGTGGCTGCATGGAATACTCTCAGAATACTTTTTTTTTTCCTCCTAGAAAATCAAGGAAAATTAGGAGAAAGGGGAAAAAAAAGGAAAGCGGGGAAAGTGAAAACTTGTAATGTCTTTGTGTGAAGACTATTGTTACGATACTTATTAACGCTGGGGGAAAAAAAAATCAAACCATTTAAAGGAGGTTTTAAAAAACAGTCCCTTTCTTCATTGTGTTTCAGCCACTCCTTTCCCCTGCTAAAGTGTGATCCATCTCTTTCAGAAGTCACCCTACCCACATAAGAGAAAGTAAAGCGATCCCTTAGATATGGAGTAGACCCAACAAGCAAAGACAAGTGCTATCATAAAGCAACTCCAAGAATATTTTTACAAAAAAAAAAGTAAATGATATTAAATGTTCTAGCTGATGGTATTATCCCTGATTGAAGATGCATATTTGCCTCTGATCTGGGTAATGGCAGCCCATAATTGAATGTCCTACCTTCTTCCAGTTGTACTTGTTGTTGATTCACCAGTGGATGTTGGAGCTTTTAATGCCTTCTTTCTCTGGAATGATTAGAAACTAATGTTCCCTTAGTATACAGCCCACAGGCTATGATAGAAAATACAAAGGAGACACTTTTATACGTTTTCAGAAAGGGTGGGGTATCTTAATGGATTCAAGCAATCGATTATTTCTTGCTTGAGAATTAAGACCAGAGTGCTGATTTTTTCTCTCCCCATGAATGTTTCAAAAATCTCAAATGTATGATAAAATTGTTTTCCATAACTCTGAAAGAGAAATGTATTCGGCAGAGGCTTTTCTTGATTGTTCATTCAAAGTCCAGATTTGCCATGTTGTTCGTTCCGTTGCCATGTTTCCTCTTTGAGGTCTTCACATTGCTCATTCACTAAGAAGATGTCAGCACAGAGGAATGATCATGGATGGGCAGCTGGAGGTTAAGGATCATGTCAGGGTCCCATCGAAGTCCCCCTCTTCCACTCAGCACTCAGAAACCAAGTTATTCAAGTAAGAATTTATTAGAGAAACCATGTTGGCGCATCTGGGAAAAACCTGAATCTGAAGGTTTTTCCCTCCCCAAGAGAAATACAAAGATCCACCTCCCGGCCATCCCCAATGGCCCAATCCACTTCCAGCTCAACTGGATGCCTTCCTTCTGGCACTCCTCTTGCAGGTGCAAGTTGGCATGTCCTTGACTCTCTCGGGAAGAATGTTGTTGTGTCTATACTCCCCTGCTACATGTGAATATCCCCCCTCCCAATTTCCCAGGCTCTAAAATGTGGCAGCCCCAGAGGCCTTCTACAAATATGGCTCCCAAGGCTGACACATCACAGTATCCATGCACACAATGAATAATAGGAGTGAAAGCGCTGATCCTTGGTGTACTCCGATGTTGATGTACACCAACGTACTCCGACATTACAATCAAGATCAAATGAGGTACTAATACCACCCTATAAAGACTTAGTAAGACCACACCTAGAGTACTTCATCCAGTTTGTGTGACTACACTATAAAAAAGATGTTGAGGCTCTAGAAAAAAGTGGAGAGAAGAACAACCAGGGTGATGAGGGGACTGGAGGCTCAAACATACGATGAACGGTTGCAGGAACTGGGCATGGCTAGTCTAGTGAAGAGAAGGTCCAGGGGAGACAGGATAGCAGTCTTCCAATATTTGAGGGGCTGCCACTAAGCTTCCCTTAGTGCACCCCCCCAACCAATACAACTCACAGTGAAAGTCAAAAAAGAAAAGAAAAAAAAATCCCTAACCCAGTGAATCCTACTAACAAGGCACAAACCTATTGCACCAATGTGAGCATATTGCAAATCACGTCAGCCCTGCAAGTCAATCATACTACGTTGTTATGAGATCATTTTCCATTCAGGAGTCTGACCACCCATGGATAAAAACTGTTCTTCAGCCTGTTGGTGTGACTGGCTATGCTTCTATATCTCCTCCCCGATGGTAGGAGAATGAAGAAGTGCTGATCAGAGTGTGAGTCATCCCTGAGGATTTTCCTGATTCTTCTAAGGCAGCAAGCCCTAGTGATGTCATCTAGAGTTATTTAAAGATCCTTGTCAGGACCCCCTGCTAAGTAGTAGGCACAAGTCTTTACCATTATCCCCAGCACCCCCATCTGGACCTGCAGCTTTACTGGGATTCATGTCTCTCAATACAGCTCTCACTTGTTGTTCATACAAAGAGTCAACACTTAATCTTTATTTTTTTTTCATTTATTCAATTATTCATTACTTCATCTTAATGATAACAACGTTTTACCTAATGATACCTTTTCCAAAATCTGATCTTAATCTCTAGTCTTCACTTTGACAGTATTATATAAAAATATGTATAACAATATTTCCCCCTTTTCTAAATTTTAAATCTATTCTTATCTTTAGAACATCCAATTGTTTTTTTTTTATTTATTCAATATTTATTACATCATTCTAATAGTAATATCATTTTTTTAGGCGTACCTCGTAACATCCTTTTTCAAAATCTACTCTTAACCACTGATCTTCACTTTAACAGTATTGTATAAAACTATATATAACAACATTCTCCCTATTTCTATTTTTTTTTAAATCTATTCTAATTTTGATAAAGCCAATCTTATTTTTAAAGAAAAAAAAAACTTTGTTATCTATCATCTCTTATCCTCTTAGAGATTTTCCTTCTTCTCTTTTTAACTTGTCTTCCATACTCCTTCTTTGGGTCTTAATGTTATTATCATTAAGATGAAGTAATGAATCATTGCGTAAATGAAGGATTAAGTGTTGACATAGATACGTGTAATAATATTAGACTAGATAAGTTTGATCATTGTTGATGTTCGTACAAAGTGAGTAGCTGGGAATTAAAAGGCCGGCGGGCAGAGGCTACAGGGTCTGATCTTTTCACCTGGTAGTGGGCAAAGAAGGTGTTCAACTCCTCTACCAGTGAGGCATCAACGTTGACCATATTCCTCATGTTGCCCTTATAGTTAGTTAAGTGCTGCAGTCCTTGTCACACTTACTTTGGGTTGTTCTCCGCTGGATGGCTCTCCACCTTATGTTTATATTGTTGTTTTGTCCTCTTAATGCCTCTTCGAAGGTTTGCCCTGGCCTTTCTGTATTTATCACTGTCCCCTGTGTTAAAAGCAGAATCCCGGGTTCTCAGAAGCATCCGTACCTCAGCAGTCATCCAATTTCCATAGACTCTGATGCACTTGTCCGTTGTCACATTATCTGTGCACACTTTGATGCAAGAGAGTAAAGCATCTGTGTAATCATGCAGGTCTTGATGTTCAAATATACTCCGCTCAATGGTTTCAAAACAGTCCTGCAGCTGACTGAGAGCAGCACCCTCCTCTGGCCAGATCTTAACCATTTTCGTGACTGGCTGAGTTATTTTCCCGAGAGGGACATATTTCGGGCATAACAGCAGTGAAAGATGATCGGATTGGATGCCAGATTGTTCTGGTCTTTCTTTTTCTATGGCCTGGACTCTCTCTTCTAAAGATTAGGTCTTAAAAGGTCTTTTAAAGCAGAATACTGTTAACAAAGTAAAGATACTCCTGTTTACCTTGAACTGAATCAAGACTTAAATCTTAGAGTAGATCACTTGAAATCAGTATGGAACCCTACATACATGAGAGGGATTTGTGATTATGTTTCCTGTAATCACAATATGTACTGCAATACTGTTAAAGTATGTTGTGTTAGACTTGTGCAAGGAAATAACAGACTACCTGAATATTAGCAAATAAATTAAACAGTGTAATTTTTCTTTTCTTTATTTCTTTGTTTCATGAGCCTCTTTTGACCAAAATGGATTCAGGCACAGGTATTTTTATAGCCTTCTCTTTCTTTTTTTTTTTGTGTGATGGGATGAGAATTTCAAAACATTATGTCAACCATGCCTCATTTTCCATCAAAACACAGTAATTGTTTTTCACTAAATTTTAGGAACAGTTTGATCTGAGGCAGTATCTCTCCCAGATTATCAGAAAGACTTCAAAATAGAATTTGGGATCTCTCTGGTGTTCAGGAAAATATGAGAAATGAAACTCGTTAATATTGTACAAGAGTCTGTGGATTGCAAATAAAGAAGACAAATATGCATCTATTTTCTAAAAAAGTGTGTGACTTCTTCCAAATCTTTTTCAGATCTCTAGAGACTCACAGCTGGTCCTCAGAGTTCTGGCCATTGCAATGTCCCATGATTGTGATTTCCAATGTTATTTGCCAGCTCCCAACAAGCAAAGTTAATGGATAAGTAGGGTGGAAGTCAGTAGTCATGGTCATATGAGATCCTCCTTGATGACCTGTGGTGATTGACTTAACACAGTGAATATATGTATTGCTATCACTAAGCTGAAGTTGTGTTTTATTTAGTTCTGAGAATTGAACTTGAATTGCCAATGTAACTTTCAAGGTATTCCCTGTCAAAGACAAACTAGGCCAGTTTACTCTAGTGATTCAGGGTTAGGGTTGGCTGGACAGAGAGAGGGGGGAGGGAGGGAGAGGGAGACATATATATATATATGGGGGGACACACGACAGACAGACATATAGAGATAGATAGATGATAGATGTATCTATCTATCTATCTATCTATCTATCTATCTATCTATCTATCTATCTATCTATCTATCTATCTATCTATCTATCTAAATAGATATAGATAAATACAGATATATAGATATGTATAGAGACAGATAAAGAAAGAGAGAGAGAGAGAGAGAGAGAGTGAGAAAGAGAGAGAGCGAGCTGGAGAGGACATATTGACACAAGAAACTCCCACAGGTCAATAAAACACGAATCTGCCATATTCTGAAAACCTAGTTCAGCCATCATTAGGGAGTTCTGGCAGGATCAGATAGATGTACTTTCCAGGATCAGACAGATGAACTTCCCAGCAATGAAAGCAGGACCTTCCTGGATTTGCTGCACATTTAGGAACATGGGATTCTCCACAGCTGCTTTACATAAGCACATAGGCAGTGCTCCGTTAGATTGAACCTCTGGCCCATCTAGTCCAGCAAACTGTTCTGACAGAGAGCAATAACTTCACTAGGAAGTCTGCTAGTCTCCTAACAGGCGGCCTTCAGGGTTGATTATATGGCATACTCTCCAGGCCTCAGATAACAGGCATTGATTCCCTTGATTTACATGAATTGGTTGAATCCTGGCATTAAGCCAAGTTAAGCCAACTCTGGCTTTTAGCCAAGTTTGTAGCCAGCACCAGGCCTTTTACTCAGAGTTGACACTGTCACTGATGTTTCTGCCATAATGAAAGATGTGAGGACTCCAAAATCAGCGATGGAGAGATTCAGGATGAAAGTGGTGAACAGATTCCTCTTAATGCAATAAGCCAAAAGATAAATTGTCCTTCCATTTCCCACCAGGCCCAAAATACAAATAATGGCAAAAAATCCATAGAAAAGGCTTTGTGTTAAATTAAAAAAATGTTTTTATTAAGTTCTACTCTGATGAAATCAAAGTAGTAGGTATTGAGAGGGCTGCCACTGTTAGCCCTTGAAGGTTCTCAAGATCAGGAAACAGACCTGCAAGATTCTGTTCATATAGCATACCTCCATAAAGTTTAGTTCTAGTCTTCCTTTTCATCCCCTCTTCTTGTACCTCAGTGACTGAGGGAGGATGGAGTTTGAGAGCTGTTCTATTTCTTTCCCAGGGCTCAGAGAAGGCTTCTGTCCTTTATGCTTTTTTAACGGATTCTGACTGTGTCTCCCAATGCCATCTTTGTGTAGACTCTACAGCCATATGGACCCTACAATGAAGCTTCTTGCTCCTGGGATCACAAAAGATGGAGTAAATAAAGTGGGATGTCCATGCTGAAGGAACATGGCATTAAAAAGTAATTCCATTATGAGATTCCCACAAAGTGACCTATCAGCTACTAATCTCATTTTAGCCAAATTCAGGGTGTTTTTTTCCTGTGATGGCTAAATCTAAAGGAGAGGGATGGCAGCAATCATATCCCAATTGTGTCTAAGTGCTAGGTTTCAAGAAAATCTCTAGAATTTTTGGAGTTAACTTGGATTAGGATGCTCACAGTTTCCCAATTGAAACTCATTAATTCTGTCCATGTGTTGTGAAATGAAGGAGTTGTCAGCCTTGGGAGCCATATTTCTAGAAGGCCTCTGCGGCTGCCAGATTTTATTGCCTGGGAAATTGGGAGGGGGGATATTCACATGTAGCAGGGGTGTGTAGACACAACAACATTCTTCCCCAGAGAGTCAAGGACATGCCAACTTGCACCTGGAAGAGGAGTGCCCGAAAGAAGGCATCCGTTTGAGCTGGAAGTGGATTGGGCCATGTGATCATTGGGGATGGCCAAGAGATAGATCTTTGATTTCTCTTACGGAGGGGAAAAACCTTCAGATTCAGGTTTTTTTCCAGATGTACCAGCATGGTTTCTCTAATAAATTCTTACTTGGACCTAATCGTGTCTGAGTGTTGAATCTACGAGTGGAACCCTAGTGGAACCCTGACAATGTCTTCTTTGAGCCCTACAGATAGAAAGAGACTATGCTTTCCCAGTCATGAAACTGGACCATACCTGGAAGACACCTCCTCTCCTTCACTCCCCTCCCCTCCTCTCCCCTCCCTGAAACTCCCTTCCCCTCCCTTCCCATTCTCTCTTCTTTTGTTTCACTCTCCCTTCCCCTTCCAGCAATCAGGTAAGTGTCTGGTGCTGCTGGGTGGGGGAGGAAATGAAGGATTGCAAGACGGGCTGGGAAACTGTCACGGAATGTTGAAAATAAAGGTCACGTGACCACAGCAGCAGCGCAGCAGCGGATGTAGCACTGTAGCTGAAACTGCCTCCGTTTCCCCAAATTTCAGTCCCCCAGGAGACCTAGGAGTTTAGATGCATCCCGTAACCTGATTGTTTTGAGGTAGCCTGATTCAAAAACTGTTGCCCTGTGATGCACCATTTCTCACGACAATGCGACTTTTAGCAGGCTATAGCTATAGAAATATATGTTTGGCGTCGATTTTATTAGTGGAACACTACAGCCAAATATCCTGATAAGTAAGAATGCAGGTGTTCTGATTATACCCATCTCTGGTGGAATTGGTTAATGGTCCTTCTCTAATCTGATAATCTCCAGATGTTGCGGTGTATTTTCCATAATGGCCTCTAGTTACAGGCACCACCTGAAGGAAGGCTGGGTCTGGAGAATCTCATGCCAAAATTGCTGTTAAGATAAATCCATCAATTTGTGCTCGTAGATAATTATGGGTCATGACCGTGGTTTTCTCACTAACAAGCACACTGAACTTGACGGAGATTAATCCACAGGGAGACTACAATTCTAGGTGTTGAAGACAAAAGAGGGATATTTCCAAAGGATCATCCTTCATATTTCCCACAGGAATTTGGTGAAAGATAAACTCAGGCTTCTAGAAAAAAATCCCACTAGGGAACATCTTAACTCTTTGACAACCCCCCTCCCCCCCTCCCCTTAATTAAAGCTCATGCAGCCTTCCCTAACTAGGCCGTGGTGCCTGGAGATTCTGAGGACTGCAGTCTAAAAAAACATCTGGAAGATGCCAAATTGGGAAACCAATGGAATGCAAAGCCTATGGCAATACAAGCCAGCAAGCAAAAAATGCATGCAATGGTGTACGTTTCCCCCCCGCCCCCCAAAAAATATTGGCCTACAATAGTCTGTGGAAACCTACACTTAAAAAGCAGAGGATTTTGGAGAAATGAGGAACATGCCCCATCCTCTGGGGAAAAAAAAGGAGGCCCTCAAGTTTCCCATGCGGATTTTGACCCCTTACTTCCTTCTCTTCTTAGGGGTTCAAGGTGTGTTCGGCTGAATTTCATCCTCTTTTCGCTATCCTTTTTAAATGCCCCCTGTGATACAGCAACTGATTACAATGGGGCTCTGGAACAGAGAAGTCATTTTATTTTTTATTTATTTTTTTTACATTTATATACCGCCCCATTCCGAAGACTCGGGGCGGTTTACAGCTTATAA
>JANHFL010005577.1:24904-36300 GCA_032468155.1 Oxyrhabdium leporinum
TTTTGCTTAGAATTGTTTTTGTTTTAGACAGTACCTGTTTTGACAACTGATGAACCACTTAAACAATGACAGAAGGCTATATCTAAATTTATGTAGTGGGGGAAAAACCATAAGTTAAATATAAGAGCCTTGGTGGCACAATGGTTAGAGTGCAGTACTGCAGGGTACTTCTGCTGCCTGCCGGCTGCCTGCAATTTGGTAGTTCAAATCCCACCAGGCTCAGGGTTGACTCAGCCTTCCATCCTTCCAAGGTCAGTAAAATGAGGACCCAAATTGTTGAGGGCAATATGCTGACTTTGTAAACTGCTTAGAGAGGGCTGTGAAGTGGTATACAAGTCTAAAGTGCTATTGCTATTGCTTATAAGGTACTAAGAGAGAAGAATTGGGTTTACCTAATTTGAAATTTATTTTGTAGCTTTCTGTTTTAGAGTCATTGCTGCTGAGAAATAGATGATTCTTGGAGGTAGAACAATATAACCTGAGGTTTGGGTGGCATGGATATCTGTGGTACAATAACGTTAAGGTTAATGTGGATTTTAAAAATCATTGCTAGTTGTGCTATACTAAGAATTTGGAATAGATTCAACCCAGGTTGTGCCTGAGAACATTTTGGTAGTTCTTAGTACAAAAAGCATTTTATAAATAAGAAATAATAGGCAAATACAAATTGCTAACATTGTAAAATACTATAATTTTGTCAAGGGGAATGTAAAATAAAATCAAGAGAAGAACTTGATTTGGTAGATGAATACATTGTTTTTGTACTTAGTTATTAAAAATATTTAAACTAGAGAAAAGAGTTAATGGTTTTGAACATTGTAAGACTGAGTTTGAAATACAGTTGTGTACAAATGAACATGGAATTGATAAAATTAGAAATTTTATTGAAATTTGAAAAATAAGAAAAATAAGCGAAAGATTGATTGATAAAGTAGGCTAAATTTTTGGGTTATAATATCCAGATGGAAGAATGGCAAAATATGTGGCTCAAAGGACTTAAATTAATAGTATAATTTTAAATATAATTTTTATAAGATAATGTATTGTTGGTATATGTCATTAGAGAAATTGTCTAGAATGTATAAAGGCACATCAGATTTATACTGGAAATTAGTACAAGACAGGACATTTTATTGTGTATGGTGGCTGTACAAAAAGGCTAGAAAATTTTGGATTTAAATACACACACACTGATTGGGAGGATTTTTAAAGATTAATATACAAATGGAAGCCATGTTTTTTTCTTTGTGGATTGATGGAAAAATAGTCATGGAATTTTGTTTTTATACAGGATAATTGAAGCAACATTACCCATAATGAAGGAATGCTTGGTGAAGATGTTCAAACTAAATGATGGCTAAATTGACTTGTTCAGAGAATAGACAATATCTGTGTTTATTGCTGATTGGAAAGGTTTTATGGACTTTTTGCTTAAAAGAGAAAAAATTGAATTTGCAATTTATGGTTTTAATGATTAAACAGAACAGAATAGAAAGAAAATAGTTTTGTTATAACTGCATAGTAAGAGATAAATTTATAATTGTACTTAAAATTGTGGTAAAGTTCGGAAGCTACTTCTTTTTATTTTTTTCCTTTCTTTTCTCTTTTCTTTTCTTGCACTTTTAGATTTCCTTTAGATTTCTTTTGCTTTCCTTTTTCCCACCTTATATCAGTTTTTAGATTTTTTTAAAAAAAACATTTAATACAATTATGCAAACAAGAACTTTTTTTTTTACTTTGAAGACATTTTTCTGTTTCTAATTTTTGACTGGCTAATAAAGAAAAAAAAAGTTGAACTTAAAAGATCAAATGTGATAATTCATAATACTAAACTCAAACTTGAACGCTGTGACTTGGCAACACTTAAATATGTTAATAGTTCTTTTGTAACCAGCACCAAAAGTTATGGGTGATGAATCCCTTTTCCTGATGGGATGACAGCTTACTAGTTAGCAGAATGGCACACACATTGACATGTTTTATTGAAGACAAGTAGAGAAGAATTTCTAAAAGACCTGTAAGCATCTGAAGAGAAATAACTTCACAAGTAGTTTGCCATCAACTGTGAAACAAGCTGTTGCTATTTTGAGTTGATATGCTGTTTCCCCGGCATTCGGAAGAATGTTCTGTGTTTCTTAATCTTGTAAGAATTTGGAAATATCCCATAAACTATATCTTAGTCTTCTGTATAGTTGACTTATAGGAAAGCACATGTTTTTCCCCACCTAATTATCTCACATGGAGACTAGAACTGAACCAAGGCTTTGCATCTACTATAGCACATGAGAACCTAAGTAAGAGGCATTGTAAAAAGGTGGTAACTATAGACATTTACAGATAATTACCTCCTATAGATACCATCGTATCAGTTGTAGCACCTGGCCTTCTTATACCAATGCTTTGGTCCCATTTTGAGTCATTGTGCATAGCAAAAAGGAGGTTGACATTTTAATTTTCTGCAATATTTTGGAATTATACTACACCAGAGCCATTGTCAGAAAGAAATATGTTTCTTCCTTTGCCAACATGAAAGGGATCAATGGTTGAGGCTTAGCAATATAGGAGTCTATGCTATGGTGAGGGCCATTCTCATTGTAGATTTATTCATTGCTACTTCAATTAAAGAATGATTTGAGTTCCTCTTCTGTTTACACTTAAGCCAATCTACTGATAGACAAATCTCAATCCAACATTGATTGTATCCATAGCATCTTCTTCTACACCTGAAGATAGGAAGCTACTTGAAGAGACGCACAATGGCCCATCATCTCACTGCCCAACAGTGACAGTTTCTGTCCTTTGTGAGCAAATCTTCTACCACATCTAGCCATCAGAACCCCGCTTGTGGCTCTCAGCTTCCAAAACTGTAATGCTAAATTTCAACAACAAAATGATCTGGTTGCAAAAGAGAGTTTGCTTGTTTGTTTGTCATAGGGTGGAAAGGTGGGTAATTCTTCAGATTGGAGAGTTTATAAGGGTAGGAATAGAAGCAATCTGTCTCCTACAAGCTTTTTGACCTTAAAAGTTCCCCCAAACCAAAACCTAGGTTGAAGTGTAGCCTGTGTGTGTGTGTGTGTGTGTGTGTGTGTGTGTGTGAAGTATAAAAATAGGAATAGTTTGCCTTCCAGATGCCACTTGCTCTCGTTCCTAAACTTATATCTCTTTAAAGTAGGGTGATACATTTGGGGCACATTTCATCTAGTGATATCGTTACGTAGCTGCATGGTCCTTAGAAGATCAAATATTTAGTTGCAAACTTTATCCACTCAGAGCTTACTTGTCCAAATTTCTACTGAAATCTGGAGATCTAATCCTATTCTGAAACTTCTTTCCTGCTATGCAACAATTATTAGGGTATTTTTTTGTTTAGATCTATCAAGGAGATCCACCAGGATCATTTGAAAATGGAGGAAGCTATACTTAATACACTCCTATTATTATTGTTCTGGTTAGTGTAAGGAAAAATATTGGAAGCAATTTATCCTACTGATCAAAGTGTTTCTGTAACACTGACTTTCTGTGTCTACTGGCTTCTGTCAGCCTCCTTTTCTTTGTGAAGGTCATTATATGAAATCACATTAAGTACGCTGAATACAAATGTCTTCTCTGAAAGTTTCACAATGCATTTCCATTTTTATTCTCTGTTGTAAATAAGTATACGGAATGACTGAATAGATAAATGGAAGTGGCGAATCCAGTGACCTTTCCTTAATAAAAATTATCTGTTGCGAATTTGGGAAGGTTACTTAAAAAGTAGCTTGGATGTTTGGCATTTAGTCCTCAGAACAATGCATTATTAGATGTAATACTATTGCTAGAGTTGTCCAAATGAGACACAGAGAGAGAACTATTGCAAACTTTGTGCGTTATTATGCTCATTCAGGTTCTGTTATGTTCTGGTTATAATAAACATTGGAAAAAGGCAAAGAGCTGAATAGAGTTGTGTTATTCAATAGATATGTGCCATTTCACCGCAACAATTGATTCTAAATCTCCATCCCAGATATTCTTACATCTGTTCTGAATGTAGCATATTTGGACAACAGAATAGATTTGGAAAATAAAACAATATAGTAAGTCCCACTGCAGGAGCGAAAGTTTATTTCTGTTGTGTTCAGCAAGCCCTTAATTTAATGTAAGGACATACTGTAGTATATTTGGACAAGCAAACAGAATTGGGAATAGGGAAAAAATCTCAGAACAAAATATTCCTTGCCCTGTTCAAACTTCTGTAGGTTGACAGGAGAAAGCCAGAAACTGAAAACTTTTTGTTTGTTTGTTTTTAACCAGAAGTGGATGAAATTTGAATGAAAGATAAAACTTTCTTTCTCTCTCCCTCTCCTAACCTTTATCTTACCAAAGAGAAAGAGGATTGAAACATGCCACCATAGGGGAAAAAATGCTTATTCTTGTGGAGGTTCACCTTATCTCCTCTAGTTGGAGAATCTGAAAGAGAGCTTCAGTGTAGATCTTAAGGGCTGGGTAGATAAGCAGTCATAATGACCAGTCTAGCTGCTCTGTTTTCAACTTCTAGCTGCTCTATTTTCAACTATAGTTTGCAGGCCATTTTTGATAGTTTCTTCAATATTTTACAACCAGGCCCATGGTACAATGCATTGCAATAATCCAACAGGGAAGGTACCAGTGTGTGAATAATTGTTGTGAGGCTATCTCTGTCCAGGCAATGTCATAGTTCTCAATCATGCTGCAAACATGGACTATGGGCCACTGAAGCTACCTGGGCATCTAGTGACAGTGATGGTTCTAGGAGAACCACCACGCTGTGAAACTACTTGTCAGGGTTCCAACCAATGCTCTAATAAAATTAAGAGTCTCAAACCATTTAGCAAGAAAAATCCAGGTGTTTATTAGGAGCACCATGTTGTCACTACCTAGATGAAGCCAGCTCTGACTTCACCCACTTCGTGCCTTGCCTCTGACCCCGTTTCCCCCCGCCCTTCAAAGTGTATCACCAGTCAGATTCCCCAAGGAAGCAATTTCGTGGGTTGTAGAAGTCATTCTCTCCAGCTGTTCTGGGTCTCCATGGGGATGCCTTTGACCTCGGCTGGCTGGGCTGTGTTTTGTTTTGACTGAGGTGTGAATTCCTTGGTGCAGCTGTGAGGCGTGATTTCCCATCCGCCTGCCTATGGCAACTTGGGAGCAGATCAGGAAAGCTTCGCAAGTTGACACTGCTCCTTTCAAGCAGGTGTGGATTCCTCCAGCATCATTCATATGGACAGATGCAATACCCACCAACTATACTAAAGCCTGTTTATTGTCCATTAATTTGCCTTAGCACTGGTTCGTAATGCCAACCACCTCACCTGTATTAGATGAAAAGAACATCTTGGGTGTCATCTGCTTATTAACAGCACCTCAATAAGCGTTCAATAACCACATCCCCAGATGTCTTTTCTCAAAAAATGTTATATAGATGTTAAAAAGTAGGAGATAAAATGGAGCCCTGGAGACTCCATGGCCAACCACTATGCAGCTAAGAAATTGTGTTGGAACGTATCTACAAAGGGGAAGATCATATGATGGAATACAATACGGAAGGAGAGCATTCCAAGAAAATTTACATGCCACCCACTTTCTTAACCATTCTGAGTGGCTTACAAAAACATGTAAAGATAATCACAAGGAATTGTGACATATAGAAAAATAACACTAAATGCTTAGCAGGAAAACATTAAAACATTCATGTACTCAAAGGCATGGACTACATTCAGATATGCTAGTGGCACAATGCCACAAAAAGGAACATGAATTGATGGAGCAATTCTTGAACGTTATGAGGAATCAGAATAAAGATGGAAGGAACCTTGGAGGTCTTCTAGTCAAACCCCCTGCTCAAGCAGGAAACCCTATGCCATTTCAGATAGGTGACTGTCCAGTCTTTTCTTACAAATATCCAGTGATGAAGCACCTACAACTTCTGAAGGCAAGCTGTTCCACTGGTTAATTGTCCTCACTGTTAGGAAGTTTCTCCAGGTTGCTTCTCTCTTTGATTCTGGGAAGTCCAAAAGTCTTAAAGTTGCCAAGGTTGGACACCCTTGATCTAAAATGTCCATACCACCTTCACGGCTGGTGGCCTGCAAAAGGATTGGACTTCAGTTCCCATTAAAATAAATTGCACTGTACTTAGCCTGATACTTTACTCCTTTCTTTTTGGCAGGTAGTAGAAAACTAAAGGAACCGTTTAGCATAATAACCATTTTAAGTAATATTGCCGATGGGTTGAGTTCCTCTGTAGCTTTTCTTCCCCATCTGAATTACTGTTGCACTCCCTAATAAAACCGGCACCTGTGTTTCTCCTTGCATCCAAAGAGATGAATAGGGCACTTTCCCTTGCTTTGTGGACATGTTTCAACCTGCTTTCTCACAATAACACACTTTATTCTGGTGCTTTACCCACCCAACTCCTTTTCATGCTGGCTGCGCCTTTGAGATTTATTGTTGAGACGCACCAGTCTATTTACCCAGAAGTGGAGCCAAAGATTCTCTAAGAGGAACTGAACAATTTGTTAGTGGCTTTAAGTAAGTTAATTGGCGCAAGTGTGTGGTCTGGGTGATGGATGCCTGGTGTGTGGTATTGTATGGTTACTTCCACCTTTGCGGGAATTGGATTCTACAGAATCCTGAGCAATTTTGAATACAGGAAGTTCACGGCTTGCAACCGTCATTCACAACTGGTCCTCACATTTATGACTGTTGCAGCATCTCCACAGTTACCAGATCAAAATTTGGTACTTGATAACTGGCATGTATTTATGACCGTTGCAATGTCCTGGGGTCATATGGTTGCCATTCATGACCTTCCCAGCCACCTTTCACATGCACACTCAATGGGGAAAGCTGGATTTGTTTAATGACCATGTGATTCGCTTAACAACTTGCAGTGATTTGCTTGACGATCGTGGCAAAAGAGGTCATTAAATTGGATGTGACTCACTTAACAACTGCACTGCTTAGCAATGGAAATTCTGGACATAAGTTGAAAACTACCTATGCCTGATTTCATCTCTGCTCCAGAGAATACCATGGCAACAACTATATTTGCAGTGTTGGGGGAAAAAAAAGTCCCTGTTTATATATCTGCTCATTTAATTACGTATTTCTCCCTTCATCTGAACATCTCACTGCTGAACATTAGCAAATGTCTTGGCAGACATTTTTTTGTCATATTTCATATCAACCTGCATAATTTGAAGGACAGTTTAGCTCACATATGTATTCATAAATGTCTGGCCTCATTTGAGCGAGCCTGGTGAGGGCTGGGCTAATTGGAAGACCTTTCATGCTTCTTATGCTTTTTTTTAAAGATTACTTCTGGTTTGACCTGGATTGTCCTGGTTTTGTATTCTGATTAGTTTACAAAAGACCTTGCAAAATTGTGGTCTGATCCACAAAGTGGGAGCTTAGGTTTAACCTTCCATTTATAACTTACTTCAGCTGCGTGTAATCAAGGGGTAATGAATTAAATAGTTGAGCGTGCCATATCCCTTTGCCTAGGGCAGAATGGGTTTAGCCATCTGTCAAAACTTGCTCCCCCTGGGCACAGAAAGAAGGAAAGGGGATATAATCTTTTCTCCCCATTTTTCTCTCCTTGGTAAAAAATCTGATGCTACATTATTTTGGTACTTTTGTTTATGTATTACTCTTTCCTCATTACTGAAGTAACATCATTACTTCAGCCTGTTGTTAAATGCCAAGTTGGAGAAAGAAACCAAATTCTGCTCGCTCTTCTAAGTTTCGTCAGTTGGCCGCAATGTAATAGAATTGGTTTTAAAACATTTACAATTTATATGGGAACCCTTAAATCAAACTTAATTAAATGGACTATTTTGTTCAGTTTGATGTTCTTGCAAAGAAAGGGTGCCCCCCCTGGTTTATACAGACACAGGTTTTAAACATAATCCTGTGACCACCTTCTTCGAAAAAGTGATAAAATTATTCTGCGCAAATATGATCCCCGTTGAATGTAATGGTATGTAGGAATGACCTTGGGAGATAGGAGGAAGGTCTAAAGCCCGGGGAATAGTTAGATAACAGAACAAAATAACAGAGTTGGAAGGGACTTTGGAGATCTTCTAGTCCACCCCCTGCTCAGTGAGGAGACCCTATACAATTTTAGACAAGTGACTGTCCAGTCTCTTCTTAAAAACCTTCAGTGATGGAGCGCCCACGATTTCTGGAGGGAAGCTGTTCCACTGGTTAATTGTTCTCACTATCAGGAAATTCCTCCCTCGTTCTAGATTGCTTCTCTCCTTGATTAGTTTCTATCCATTGCTTCTTCTTTTTTCTTTTGCCTTCAGATGCTTTGGAGAATAGCTTGACTCCCTGTTGGCAACCCATAAGAGGCAGCTGAGTCTACAGAAGGATTGTGGGCATGGCAAACATCTCAGCAAGGATCCGCCTTAATTTATTGGGTTGTAAAGGTGATGTGGGAGGAATAACCTTTCAAACTTACAAGATACTGTTAATGTAACCTTACAACAAAGTAGAGCTTTATACTTCTCACCTCACAAAACTGGCAATGAGAGAATTTTATCTGAATGAGACGACAATAACCAATGACCTTTGCAGCATTTTTTTCTTTTTCCCTTTCCCTTTCTCTTTCACATGGTTCACTTAACCACCATGTGTCTTAAAAAAAGGAAAGTTGCTGGGGTCAATTACAGTCTTTAAATGATAATTGGGGGGGTACAGAGTTCTGGAACCATTGTGTTTTACTTTCGGTACACTTTGACATCAAACTGTAAGTCTGCTTGAAAAATACTTAAAGTCCAGTAACCCTCCATCTATTTACTCATGTCCTCCCTGTCCCCACCAGACTTTGATAAATGAAATGCCAGGACAAAGACTGGATTCCTGAGACATACAGAAACACAAACTCTATTCTTCCTGTTTAAGTGTCTTGTGCAAACCTAGCCATAATGACTTTTGCCACAGCAAACTGCAACATCAAGCCAATATTCTAGATCATTAGAGCATTTAATGAACATTCAATCTAGCTCCACATAATCTTAGACCACTTATATTTCAGTCTGTCCTACCTCCAAGCCATGGTGTGATGAGCAAAGAATGATGTAGGGGGAAAGGCATATTTATAACTCTAATCCCCGTGGAGGAAGTTATTAGATCAAGAACCCTTAGGCTATTCTAAATCATGATAGACATCATGTCTTGGTTATGCTGAATTGGGTTGAACTTATTTTCTTTGTTATATTGTGAACCACCCAGAACCATTTGGAGTTGGGAGCAGTGGTGGATTTCAGATAATTTCACCACCGGTTCGCCAAAAATGTGAGCGTGTGCGCACGTGGCTTCAGCGCTTACGCATGCACACAGCCATGTGGCGAGGCCCGATGGAGCAGCCTTTCAGGGCCTAATCCCCTCCACCTCTGCTCTCTGGGGCAGTGGCTGCTTCTCTCCACACAGCAGGGAGAGCGTTGTCTGCAATTTAGCAGCTGTGAGCTGCCGCTTTCCTCTAAATCCCATCCAGAAAGCACTGCGGCACAGAGAAGAAGCAGCCATGTTGAATGCTGTTTCTCTCAGCTGCAGCGTTTTTCAAATGGGACTTGGAGGAAAGCGGCGGATCACAGCTGCTAAATTGCACAATATGCTCTCCCAGCAAGAGCAGCAGTGGAGAGAAGCAGCTGCTAATCCGGAGAGCAAATGGAGCATCTCCGTGAGCAACTGAGGCTTGGCAAGGGATGGAAGAAGCAGCTGCAAGATCTCTGCTGCAGCGTGTTCTGGATAGGACTTCTTACAGGTAAGAAGAACCATCTGGTCCATTCCCAAACTGCTTCGGCCTTCCTGCCCCCCCCCCCAGCAGCTCTTCAGCCTAGTGAGGCAGGCCACAGCCAAATAAATTGCTTTAAATTGCTGAGGGGGGACATAGTTTGAGGCCGGGGGGGGCAGCATGTGGTCAGAGGCCAGGGGCAAGGCCGGAGCATGGGCGAGTGGGCCGAGGCTCTGGGGCAAGGCTGGAGCCAGGGAATGGCATGTTCCCTGACCTGGCCAAGGCAACAATGAGTAGGTGGAGGCTCTGGGGCAAGACTGGAGATGGGGGAATCAGGGATGGGATTCAGCTGGTTCAGACCGGTTCAGATGAACTGGTAGCTCCAATAATCAGCTGGGCCCACTCACCCACCCGTGCGCTTTTCTCTCCTTTATCCTCTCAGCTGATTCGCACGGCAGCGCAGAGTACTGTGCCTGAGCTGTAGCTACTGTATTACTACATAAAAGGTAAGCTGGTTGTTTTGAAGCTGTGCATGTGCATGAAATGTGTGTTAGGTGCACGCGTGTGTGAGATCACTGAACCGGTTGTGAAACAGGTTGAAACCCACCACTGTGGGAAATGGTGCATTCCCCGACCCGACCAACGTGAATGGTGAGTGGGCGGAGGCTCTGGGGGAAGGCCGGAGTGGGGGAATGGTGCACCCCCAGGCCCCAACCTGAGGCGAAGGGCGAGCAGGCAGCAAGCTTACATTTGGTGAACAGAGTGGGCGAGGCACAGAGGTGAGGTGTGGAGATTAGCTGGGCCACATGGCAAACACAAGATATATAGGGAAGGGTGGGGCACAGCGGGGCGAGGTGGGCAGGGCCAGCCAGTGGTGCGATTTGCTTGTTCTCCGAACTCTGCAGAATCATTACTACCAGTTCAGTAGAACCAATACGAACCAGTTGAATACCATCTCTGGTTAAATCAGATAAAGTAAACAAAATTAACAATGGAGTCTGTGGTAGTCTCTGAGTTGTTTTCCTGCAGACATTTCATTACCCAACTAAGTAATAGCTTTAGCACCGGTAGTTGAAAGGGGGGTTTGCTCTCTATTTTTATACAATGAGTTGCCCTGTCAGTATTGGTGGGAGTGTTGTTTTCTTTTTGATAGTTCCTTGATTTGGTTGATGTTTACCATTTGATTGTTTTGAGTTGTTAGTTCCTTGATTGTGATATTCTTTACTAGTGGTCTAGTATTAATCTTGGTGTTAATCCCTGCTTATCTGGGTGCTGATTGCTGGCAGGGAAGTGAGCAATAAAATTAATAATAACTTATTGAGGATGGTGCTTATAGTTAGTTTTGGTTTCTGGCAACCGCAGATTTATTGGCAAAATTTCAGAAGTGGATTGCCATTTCCTCCTTTCTAGAGCCTTGAGAGAGTGACTGTCCCAAGGTCACCCGGTTGACTTTGTGTCCAAGATGAGACT
This sequence comes from Oxyrhabdium leporinum, assembly GCA_032468155.1. Classification (NCBI taxonomy): domain Eukaryota; kingdom Metazoa; phylum Chordata; class Lepidosauria; order Squamata; family Cyclocoridae; genus Oxyrhabdium; species Oxyrhabdium leporinum. The sequence continues at coordinate 36,123 of JANHFL010005577.1, forward strand.
AGAACTCCCACTCTCCTAGTTTCTAGTGCGATGTCTGAAGCTTGATATCAAACTAAATGAAAAGAGCCTCAGGTCCTTTAAAGTAAAACAGTTCAAAAGGGACTAAATAGAGCCTAGGTGGCGCAGTGGTTAGAGTGTTGAACTGCAGGCCACTTCTGCTGATTCAATCTAGCGGTTC
>JANHFL010005578.1:0-16145 GCA_032468155.1 Oxyrhabdium leporinum
GAAAAGGAAAGGAAAGGAAAGGAAAGGAAAGGAAAGGAAAGGAAAGGGAAAGGGAAAGGGAAAGGGAAAGGGAAAGGAAAGGAGCAAAAGTGTAAAAAGAAAGAATAAAAAGGAAAAATTAGAAAAAAGACATTTCTGATTTCCTTGGCAGAAAAATACAATTGCAAAATTATCTCTTCTTTGACTACAAAAAAAGATCACCTTTTTCTATTATCCGACCTGAGTTATTTCAGTCTGCTGTCCAAGATGAAACAGCAACCAGAACCTTTTCAAATACCCTGTTCCAATAAGCTGTTTGCCTTTTCAGCCATCTTCTCTTTCTTTCTTTCTTTCTTTCCTTCTTTCTTTCTCTCTCTCTCTTTCCTTCCCCTTCTCCTTCGCAGCATCCTAGGTATGCATCTTTTTGGGTGCAAATTTGGTTTAAGGACAGAGACAGGAGACACCATGCCAGACCGAAAGAACTTCGATTCCCTGCTGTGGGCAATTGTCACCGTGTTTCAGGTGAGGTCCTTCAGCTGCCTGTTTTACAAGTGGGGGGGGGAGAGGCTGGGTGTAAAACACCCCCAACCATCCCAGCAGCCACTGCTGATCCTTCAATGGCTTCCTGAAGCTTCCCTCTTTAAAGGCAGAATATTGAAGCCTCCCCAAAGACATCAGCGTAACTATTCCAGAAGTCGGCATGGCGGGCTTTCCTTATTTCGGCACACTGGTGGGTCAATCGTTGGACAGGCTGGTCCAATCCCAGTTGGAAATAATTCCAGAAAATTTAAGAGGCGCCTTCGGCAGCCTGTTATCTCCAAACCTCCAGTAGGCAGGTCAGCGTAACGAATTACACGCCGGCAGGGAAATTCTGGGGGTTGAAATCCGCCCACCTTAAGGTGCCCGAATTTTGAAAACCCCGCTTGAGAAGAATAAAATCAGTTAAAATTTCTCTGGAAGATAGGAAAATGCGGAGCCTCCCTTCCCTTCGAGCCCCCCTGTCTAGATAAACACCCACCAAGGGTTCAATAATTGACTGCTGGGAGAATCTGACAGCAGCTCCGTGCCATTTCTGCTGTCACTCTGTCCGTCTAATGGAGAGGATGGTGCCGTTTTCCGAGCAGAGTCTCCCAGCTTACTTCATTAGGTGCAAAAAAGACCGAAGCTAAACTTGAGGCTCCTTCTCAAGGTCAGCGGAAGCTGCACTGTCAAGCCCAGCGGGGGCTGGGGGACAACAAGGCTGGCTTTCGGCTCCATGATGGGCTTGGAAACAGTTATCTTGGCTAAGGTTAGGCTAGTCTGGGGGGAAAGGCTTCTGCTTCCTAGAGCTCAGGTCCTGGGTTATTCTTGGTCACCTTCCATGCCTGCCAGCAGGAAGAAGGGTGACCTATAAGCAAAACCGATCTAATTAGCACCACTGTTAACAATAACCAAACCTTTGCTATTTGAATAGAGACAAAACCCGCACAAAGTTTCTTTACCTCCCATCCTAATGCAAAGCCCTCATTTGCATTTATGATCAATGGCTCACCGTTGCAGCAAATGTTGTGAGTCAGCAGGAAAAAGACATGCAGGAAAGGAGAAAAAATGACTCTGGGTATCGAAGCTGATGTACTTTTTTATACCTGCGGCGCTTCCACAAAATGGAAGTCTCTGAAGCTAGTAGTGGGAAGGATGGGTGGCAATGAGATTTGGTCCCAGTTTGGTCAATAGCGGGGTGGGGAGGAATAAGAGAAGGTTCATCTTGGCAACCGACCCACAGATGAGCTGCCAATAAGGGGAGAGAGTTTGGGAAAGGGAGCAACCTGAGATCCATCCAGATGATGGAGTCTCCTTGGTGTCTCACTTCTATCTCAGCTGGTGGAATGGTGAGAGATGTTCCTGGGAGGGCAGGAACCTGTCAGGAAAACCTTGATGGGCCTTCATTCCTGGGAGAAAGCTGCTAACTAGATGGGTCCCGCCATTGGTCTAATCTTGTACATTCTCCGAACGTGCACAGAAGGGGATTCCACTCCACAATTACCCAACAAAGGAGGTGTTGTAGCTTCTTACCAGGCTCCTGTCCTTGGAGACACACACGATGACGGAGCTATGCAGGAAGAAGATGCTGTAGCAAAAGGATTTCACATGTGAGACCCCTTAGAAAGACTAATAACCAAGCATGGAAAAACACAGTGAAAGCAGAAAAGAGAGAAGGGGGTTCAGATGTTCTTCTTGTCCCAACTGCTTCTTTCAGATCCTGACCCAGGAAGACTGGAATGTAGTCCTCTACAATGGCATGGCCTCCACCTCCTCCTGGGCTGCGCTCTACTTTGTGGCTCTGATGACCTTTGGCAATTACGTCCTCTTCAACCTCTTGGTCGCCATCCTGGTAGAAGGTTTCCAAGCTGAGGTAAGGGATCCATGGACGGCTGGTTGGGGTTTTCTGTTGACTGACCTTAATGATGTCAAGGACACGTTGAGTTGCAGCTCCTTATTTATGAACGGTGCAATCGTATCATCAGAACACTTTATATACTGGGCATTCGTTTCAGTGGCACAGATGTAAATGGTAAGAAATCCCAATTATCTAAACATATTCAGCAGGTATAACATGCCATGGTTGAACTTTCTGGCCTGGGATGAGATGGCTGGGCTTATCTCAACAGTTGGTTAAACAAATTTGTTTTTCAAAATGTGTCTGTAAATAACTAACGTCCCACCCTGATGCCTTCTAAATAAGGTGACTACAAATACAAAAATGTCTAGGTAGGACGACATATTTCAAAATATAGTCATCAAAATTCACAGACAGCTGTGGTGATCATTGTCAGTGATCTAGGAAGACCATTTTTCACTATAGGAAAGCAAAAATCACAACATCAAGAAGATCACTTGGATATGAATGTCCAACTACGCTTCATGGAAGAACTCCGTATGAACATGTCCTTCAGGAAACTCTTTCCTATTTGTCCTGGTCTGAGCTGTTAAGCTTTCCTCTTCTGACATCCAAGATAAATCCATAGCACAGTTTGGGTTTTCAGCAAGAGTTACGTCCCCATTTCCATCTCAGAAATATAACCCATCACATCACATGTCATCAAGGAGCTTTTATGAAGTCATTAGCGTATGGAAATGAACATAGAGCTTTACCTGCAGTCACCTGCTTGAGCTAAGAATGATGACTCAGAGAGGGGCTTTAATCACAGGCAGGAAAGGGGAATATTACTATGTTTTCCCAGCTCAGTAAGAACCAAGTGGCCATTTACCATCTCTGAATGCCCAACTGCCTTTCTCAGCAGGATGAGAAATTGCTTTGCTCTTCAAGGCACAAGTCCTCAAGGAGCGTCAGGGGAATGAACGGAGAACAGGTACAATTATGCTCTCCTCCCGAATTCCTCTCTCCCCTCCATGTATTACTGGCAACTTCTTGAGTAATTTAGACTTACTTCAACCACACAAAAAAGGGGGCCTGAAAGCAGAAACTCTGAAATAAGATGGCCATCAGGTTAAAAAAAAATGGAAACGGAGCAAGAGGCCAGTTTCAGAAGCAAGGCAAAACTGACAAAATGAAGCAGAAAGTCCCACATGGAGCACACCTGAAGGTTGGAGAAGACTTGGTTGATCAGGAAGTCCATTCCTTCTTGTCCAGAAGCTCATAAATGTCCACTTCGTTCATTGCCTATGGTGAATAAAGTCTTCAAAAGTTGAACCTGCAGAGGGCAGGTATGACTTTTTTATAGGACCTTAGTCAACATAGGTCTAACATTAGAGAGCAATCACTTGTTCCCCCAGCTTCTATTGTGTTTTTAGTATTATTCCATTCTTCCTCTCTAAGGGTGAAGACCTGAGTCCTTCTAATAATTCCTCTCCCCTCCTTGACCTGCTTTGGTTCAGTTGCCCGCCTGCTGACAGCGATTGCCTTCACATCCTAAGCCTGTCTTTCAGATTTTCCAAGATCTTCCTTTGGAATTCCTCCATGAGAAGGAGAAAACTCCTGCATCTTAACTCAGGCTGACTGGATTAAAAATGGCAGCGGCAGCAGCAGCATTGGCCAAAGGCTCCATTAAATTTAGTTCCAGCCACTAGCAAATTGACTGCAACTGCACTAACAAGATTATTCCTTCCTGCTCTTTTCCTCCGAGAGAGCCTCCATCCATCGTGGCACTTGTGTCTTCATTTCATCCTCTGCTACCCATCAGCCTTTGGCCAATTTGGCTGAGAATTCAGCCTCTGGTTGGCTCCCGTCTGGGGGGGGGGGGCGGTTGACAATTTTATTATTGACTGAGCCTTTCCCAGATTCTTGTGAGTTGCAGAGCTTTTGCTAGCTATTGATTTCCTGTTCTTTGAAATCGGCTCTGGCAGCTTTGCCTTCTTTAACCACTCGAATTCTGCTCTTTTCGTAATAACTAGAAAACATAAGCTAGAAAGCAAACTCATCCAAAGCTCCCTTTTTTCCACAAAGTGGACAGTTGGATACTCTTGGGAAACCCAAGAGCAGGACAACTAAGGCAGTGGTGTTTGGTGACTGTAGTGCCATCGATTGTGATGTTCGGTTTAATAACAGAATAACAGAGTTGGAAGGCACCTTGGAGGTCTTCTAGTCCAACCCCTCCAACCTCCCTAATTCTCATGGCCATTGGCTTTGAGAGATGTGTAAGAATTACATCGATCCATCTCATGTGAATTCCAGCCTTTCCTTCTGGGGTTTCCCCTCCGACAATCGGTGATAAAAGCAGAATCAGTGCAGAAATCAACAATGGAGCTCACCAGGGATGGAAAAATCCTGTCGATTCTCTCCTAGCTCATTCTCTCTCTCTCTTTTTTAAGGTGTTGAGTAATACCCAACAGTTTGCAGCTTGTACCCTTTCAGGATTGCAACACTCTTTTTTTTTCCCCAGATGAAAGTTGCTTCAGCCTTCCCTTCTCTTCCAAAGGTCTTTGCGTGCTCTCCTTCCTTGTAGCCTCCTGGCCCTGGATATATTTTGCAACCTTCAAAGGAGCCGATATCAGAATGCCCATCTCCTTCGCCATATAAAGCAGGGCTCTCCAACCTTAAGATGTGTGGACTTCACGTCCCAGCATTCTGCTGGCTGGGAATTCTGGGAGTTGAAGTCCAGAAGTCTGTAAGTTGCCACGGTTGGAGACCCCTGCTATGTGGCCTGAAGGAATGTCATTAGGGCCAGACTGCCCCAATGCACTGTGCTGTGACCCACATGAACACACTGTTCCTCTGCTTTGGACCAGTGCCTGCTCTTGGCCAGCGTCTCTCTGGACTCCCTGTGCTACAGACCCACCCTCCCAATTTTCTCCACATCTGTGCTCGGAGATAGCCAGGGGAACAGGCAGAAGAGGTCGGCACATGGTTCTCTGGGATGGTAGCCCAGAATTTCTGGGAACACGATGGCCCTATCTGCCACCCACAGTGTCATTTCTGTCTCTTCAATGGCTTTTCCCTAAATAAGCAACAATAATAACCGAGACCACCAATCAGGAACCGTTCCATCAGCCCCACAGCTGTGTATCTATCGCCCTTCTCCTGGTCTCCATTCATCTGCCGATTCTCCTGCATTTTTGGCTTCCGCTTCTCTCCCAGGGATTGGGGTTGGCAGCCACCATCTGGAAACATTTGGCCGCTCGGCTGGCCCTGGACCAGCAGGAGAGGGGGCACTTTTTCAGGAGAGGCCTAGAGTGCCCATTGTTTCTGCTTGCCTCCAGATGCTACACGCTGAGCGCCTTGAGTTGGTTGCAAGTCAACACCTAAGCAGAGGAGAAGATGGGGTCCAAGAACCAGGGGTCTTATTGAGGCAAAAGTTGGTTGACATCCCCCCAGTGAAGCAAAACATCCGAGCTCCAAATATTAACCAACACCTCCCCCCTTCGCAGATGTGTTCACAAGAACGCAACCCATTAATTTACTCAGCAAAATAAGTTATTATTGCATAAGCTGTAATGAAGAGTTGTCTTCCAGATTTTCCAGTCTCTTGGCCACATAAATGGCCTGATTCTGTGGAACTAGGGATGGGCAGCCCCGTTCTCTGCTCGGCATAAATATGTAATTATAGGCTTGGCGAACCGCAGGGGTGGGAAAAGGATTTGGAGGTGGTGATGGCACCCATTGCAGCTGAGATTTAAATGCCCAGCAAATCCTTTTCCTCTTAAGAAAGAAGACGAAACAGCCATTAGGTAGCAGGAGAGCTCCGTCCATCAGCTCCTTCCACCTTAGCTCCCTTAGAGCAAGTGGCTTGCGTGGTGGTGGGTGGCATGTACCTTGGAAAACGAACCGCCCCCCCACCGCCCAGATCCAGAGCTTGCAACCAGGCACATGGTTTAGGCGTGTGCACAGAGACCCGTGTCAGATGCACGGTTTTGTATTCTGATTCTCCTTCCGGTTTCTCTGAATGTTTTTAATATTTCTGATTCACCTCTGAGTTATCAGAGGAAGCTCTTTGCAAGCAGACCTCCTGCGCAGAGAAGAGGCTGCCTGAGGATTTTGATCTGTTTCGGCAGATTTATGGGGGGAGGGGATCAATAACATTGACACCGAGCTGTGATCTGAGGGAAACCTAGTACAAAATATTCTGCAGAGGGTACGTAGAAGTCCACCAACAATTGCCAAGATGGATAAATGTTGGAGACGGTAAAGAGAAGGAAGATTTTTTTCCCATCCATGGCGGTGAGATTTAAAAAACAAAAAACCACTAACACAAAGCACTGGAAAGAAATGAATCCAAAGATCTAGAAAATTTTGAAAATCTCAAAACCGTAAATGTTTTTTTATTACGGATGATCCCAAGGAACATAGATGAAAAATACAATTTATTATATGTTCTGGCACAACACTGAAAAAGAGAATCCTTGCTATCAATAGGATTGAACAATTAAAATAGAACATACAACAAAGGAAAAATATAATGGAATTTTATTTAGTTATATATCTATCTAATTTGTGTAGCTTATCGATATATATAAATGGTACAGATAGTCCTCAATTTACAAACACAATTGAGCCCAAAATTTCTCTTGCTAAGTGAGACATTTCTTAAGAGAGTTTTACTCTGTTTTGCGACCTTTCTTGCTATAGTTGTTAAGTGAATCGCTGCTAAACCAAGGAGCTGTGGAATCAGCCCTTTTTTTAAAATAAATGTTTACAGCACCTAGTGACAAAGATTTGGGTTTTGGCTCCAGACAGCTTCGTTCACCTGGCATAATTGCAAATCTTTTGCCAACTATTTGTACTATTTTATTTGGGGGCCATTTCAGGGTGATGCCAACAGATCTGACACAGATGAAGACAAAACATCGACCAACTTTGAGGAAGAGTTTGAGAAGCTGAAGGAACTCCATGCTTCGGGTAAGGAGAGATGGCTACTAGCTGGGGAAGGCAACCAGTGAGGGCTTCACTTTTGACCAGAGGGCAAAGGTCAAAGCTCTGAGCAGCCAGGTTAGGTGGAGAGGTTGACCTTTGGAGGGTCATCAGAGGAAGCAAGAAGATGAGGCCAACCAGGACTCTCTTTCTCTTTCCCCAAGAAGCTCTTCATTGTCCCTCAGAGAAATGGACAACCGTTTGTCCAGAGTGGCCTAAGGTCTCCTGCTTGGGCAGAGGGTTGGACTAGAAGTGGTTCAAGGACAGAAGTAGCTTCAGAACATCTCCAACTTTGGATTAGCTTGCCCAGAGATTGCTGAGAAGGTCCTGTCTGCTCCCTTGCAGAGATGAAGATGTATTCGCTGGCCGTCACGCCCAACGGCCACCTGGAGGGCAAGGGCAGCATGCCCCCACCCATCATCATGCATACCGCAGCCACCCCCATGCCCACCCCAAAGGGGTCTCCACAAATGGACTTGGCCCACCCTTTTGGGGACTCCAGAAGAGGCAGCAACGTCTCGGTGGACCCGCTCAGCTTTGACCAGAAATCTTTGGTATTTTTCCAAGAAGTAGCCCGCTTGGCAGGGCCGGGAAGGGCTGGGAAGGGGGAACACTCTCCATTTGGGGCAGGCGGGTACTGAGAAGAAGATGGAGGAGAAACCTCCAGCCAGGAAGGCCTGAAGCCCTGGTGCTTCTTTGAGCTGAGAGGATGAAGTAGGGCAGAGGGCTTCTCCAGCCTGGCAGCCTCTGGAGTGGGGACTACACTTCCAAGGATTCCCTGCTAAACCCTGACCCGGTCTCCTCCTCTCTCCCAGTCCAGCCTCCGCAGCTCCCCCTGTGCCAACTGGGGCAGCCGCCGCTCGAGCTGGAACAGCCTGGGCCGGGCCCCCAGCCTGAAGAAGAGGAGCCAGTGCAGTGAGCGGGAGTCCTTGCTCTCGGGGGAGGGTAAAGGCAGCACAGACGATGAAGCCGAGGAGACCAAGCTCAGCACCCTCAGCCGGCCCCCCCTGCACCACCGGGCAGAGTCCCTGGACTGCCGGGGCGGCTTGGACCTGCCGGAACTCCTCCAGGTGCCCGGGGTGCAGCCTCCGGTAGCCATGCTGCCCCTCGAGTACCAGGACTGCAATGGCAAGATGCTGCAGGTGCCCAGCGAGCTCTACCTGCACCTGGACAGCCGCAAAGAGGATCCCTTCGACTACGATGACAACATGGAAGATGTAAGTCCCAAGTCCTTCGGCTCTTCCAGGAGGCAGGGGGGCCTCCAGCCACTCCCACCCTCCAGCAACACCTGGAGTGGTCAAGGGTGGCCTTTGGGGGGGGTGGATTTTGTCCCCTTTAAGGGAGGGAGGGAAGACCCCACAAAAGGAAGTCCAATCCTGTGACATTCCTACAATCCTCCAGCTGATTGGGGACAGCTGTCAATCCCAAACCTGTGAAAATTTGCAACCCAACCCAGCCACAGCCCTGGGTGCAAGCTGCCACTGCCTGCCAGACTTTAAGGGAGACATTAGAAAGGGGGTGGTGGTGGAGAGGACACCTGTTGGGATTAGATTTCCCAAGGGGGCTTCCTTCCTTCCTTTTCCCCCTCTTCCTCCCCCCAGAGTTTCTGCTACAGAATCCGGAAGAGCTTGGAGCCCTACAAGCCCAAATGGTGCAAGAACCATGAGGACTGGTCCCTCTATTTGTTTTCCCCTCACAATCGGTAAGGGCTTCCTCACTAAGTAGACCAGACCAGAAAATTATTGAAAACTGATTATGGATTACTGATTTATTATTGATTTATTATTGATTTATTATTTAACAGCCAGTAAAACTTATCAGAGTGTCCTAAAAGTTTAAATCAAAGCAGGGAAGTAAACCGATGTCGAACGTCCCCGTGGAACTGACCGTATAGAATAACACATATCCCAGGGGCTGTATCAGGTTCCACACGGGGTTTTCCTGGATTTCCCTTGCAGGACAGCTGTGGGGAGCAGCATTAACTCGAGCGAAAGATAAGGATCTCCTAAATTTGGGGGCCACGATATGCTATAAATATCAAGGCGGCCTGCAGCTCAGCTAACCAAGGGGGCAGGTGTGGGGCACTTGATGCCCTTTCCCTATTGGCCAAAAAAGAAGCGGAATGTTTGGGGCCCCGGGGGGCAGCTGACCAGCCTCCCCCCTTCCTTTCAGCCTCCGGGCCAACTGCCAGAAGGTCATCGCACACAAAATGTTTGACCATGTAGTTCTGGTTTTCATCTTCCTCAACTGCATCACCATTGCCTTGGAGCGCCCGGACATTGATCCCAACAGCACGGTGAGCTCCCAGATGTCCTTGGGGGGGTGGGGGGGAGAAGAAGCCTGACCCCCCCAGGTGAAGGCTGTCAGTCTTCAGGTTTTGCTCAGCGTGATGGTTCCTGTCCTGTCCGGTCAAAAGGACACAGTTCAATGCCAGGACGATTTTCCGAAAGGCAAATTTTCCCAATGGGGAACATCTTTGCCTCCTGTCCAGGAAGGAGCTGCATCTTTGCTTCTCAAAGAGTCCAGGATGAAAAAGGTGCCTTGCGCTGAGTTACTGGGCAATCTGACAACTTTTCTGAAACTGAATAGATGAATTATTTGGGGTAAATCACAGGCTAGCTGATGATTCTCCTCTTCCACTTCTCAAACTGGCTTGGCTGAATGTCCCTGCAATTAAAAACACCGACTCCCAAACCACCCAAATATGATTAAGCAGCTTGAAGGCTGCGTGACTTGAACTCCAAATAGTAATTTTCACAAAACCCCTTCAAGGTAAATAAGGTAGAGAAAGGATTCACCAAGATGATCCGGTGAGCTGTGGAGTTTTGGCACAGAAGGCGGGTTGAATTCAGGAACCTAGGAGAGAGTTCACGGAGATTTCCTGGGATTGGGGGTCGAGTCCCTTGCCAGATTGGATTGCAACTCTCCGGTCTCTCTCCTTTTTCGCAGGAACGGATATTCCTGAGTGTCTCCAACTACATCTTTACGGCCATATTTGTTGCTGAGATGATGGTTAAGGTACCGTCGCTGCGTTTCCAATTGGGTCCCCTTGGATTCATGTACAGCAACAGTCAGTCCGTCCGTTCTACTGAGTGGGAGGATAAATCAAGGAGGGACAATTGTCCATTTTATTACTTTTATTTAGGGGAAGGAGAATATTTTTGAGGGAGACCCAATTGTAAAAGAAATTGCATCCAAGAACTTCTCCACTGCAGCAACAAAGAGACCCACGTCAATTTTTCTCGCATCTGGCAGAAAAGTTAACCACAAGCCAATTTCCTGCAGCGGAGGAAGATTTTACTCTTTGCAAAGATCCCCCCCCCCCCCAAACATTTCTGGTCCAGATTCCATCCCATTTCCGGCGAAATGGTTCTTGAGCTTCAGTGTAGCATGAAGCCCCGTGCCTGGAACAGCCTGTTCCATTCTCCTCCTAGGTTGTGGCTCTCGGCTTCTTCTCTGGGGAGCACAGCTACCTCCAGAGCAGCTGGAACGTCTTGGATGGGATCCTGGTCTTTGTGTCCATCATTGACATCATCGTTTCCATGGCGTCAGCAGGCGGAGCCAAGATTTTAGGGATCCTGAGAGTACTTCGGCTGCTGCGCACCCTGAGACCTTTACGGTATTTGTTCGCTTCCAGAAAAGCAGGAGGCATCTGAGCTAATCACTTCCTCCTCCGGAGTAGCCGGCGAAAACCCAGTCCCCCACACCCGAACAAGCAGTTAAGGAGACCATTTTGATCCCCAGACCAACTGTTGCTAAGAAACAGACTCAAAATCTCTTCTCAGACTTTTTCTCAGTGGCAAATTCTTTGGTCTGAGGGCCTTGGAGGACTCTCAAGATTCGTTTAAAACTGGAGGAGCTACAATTTGCCATTTGCAACTGATAGACCTCTCTTAATGCCTCATGTCCATATCCATTCTTGGCCCTAGAACAAGACCAAGCTGGTGCATTCCTGGTCATTTCCAAATTGCATCCAAATGTGGCATGGTGCTTTAATTAAGTCTAGGCACCATGCATATCAGTTAGTGATTTGGCTGCTTCTGTCTATTTTGCTCTGAGCTGAACCTGCTTATTCTGTTGCGTATCAACAGAAGGACAAAAGCAATGTGACTGTGAATGCAAAAACTCAGTGTTCATTTTCCAGCGGTCTCTGGCCCCGGGCCCCGTGGTGCATAGATTAGCATGCATGTCTTTCCTGTGTAGCAGATACATGCATGTGCCTGTCTCGAAAGCCAAAGCACCCCGTTTTTCCCCAGCAGGTAGAAGGGTTGCCCTTGTTTGCTGTAGGTGGCATAATCATGCCTGGTGCAAGATAAATACTGTTTTGCCCAGCATTTCCAGACCTTTTCAAGAAGTTCTGGGGTCCAAATCGCTGAAGATGCTGAATGGCAAACCTTGCAGCGCTTCCAGGAACCCCGTCCCCATCCCCTGAGGGTCTGGGTGCCAGGTGGGGGGGGGGGCAGAGAGAGGGGCACAGCAGACCTGTTGCCCTGGAGCGAATTTGCATTCCGACTGTGATGGGTAATAATTTGAGAATTCCCGGCATCCGCAGATGTTTTCTGTCCAGAACCACAGAGGAGCAATTTAGCTTGCTGGAAAGTTAAAAGTAGGACGACACTTTCAATATCTGAAACCAGGCGAAAGGGAGCTGGTCTTTTTCTTTGTCGTCAAGGAATAAGCGAGGCGGCTGGAGGAGAAGGAGAAGCGAGCGGGAGGAAGGAGGAGGAGGAGGAGGAGGAAGAGGAGGAGGGAAACGTACTGGGGGAATTCTTCTCTGCTCTCTGCAGGAGTCTGCTGCTTCACATCATGACCACAAAAAAAATGCAAAACTAGACCCAAAAAAACAACCCAGCAGGGGTCTTTGATTGCTTTGGCGGAAATAAACTAAGAAACAGCCGTGGTGCACAACTGGTCCATCTGTTTCTTGCTGGGGTGATGTTTGTGCTAGGATATTCTTAGGGAGAGATGGATTTTGGGACTGGCTCAGTATTTGAAGAGATTAAGATTTCAGAAGGCCAGCCAAGGTCCATCTTGACAAAGGGGAGAAAGTCTCCGATGGCATCTGAAAGCATTGATTAGGTGAACTTCAAGTTTGGAGACATTTTCTGGGTCCTGCAAAGCGGGAACACCTGGGATACCCCTAAACGAGTTCCTCTGGGAGGAGAGTTTTTCCTCTCCACTGAAGAGATGGTGTTAAGGACCCAACCTTCTCCAAACCAGCAGCATCCTCAAGGATCCAAACTGGACTTCCTCCATTTGCTTCTCCTTCATTTTCATCATGCAGCATGCAATAAAAAATGAGGAATGGGGGAAGAGAACCAGAACGCTTAAAAGTTATAAAATATGGTTTCAAAAGTCTCTGTTGCTTCCCAACTGTCCGTTTCTTCTGGGAGACTGAATATTTTTGGGGGGAAATGGGATGGAAAAAGGAGATGTTCCTCTCCTCTCCAGGGTCATCAGCAGAGCTCCAGGTCTGAAACTCGTGGTTGAGACGCTGATCTCTTCTCTCCGGCCTATCGGCAACATTGTCCTGATCTGTTGTGCTTTCTTTATCATCTTCGGCATTTTGGGAGTGCAGGTAAGACTTTCCCACCATGCCCCCTTTTGCTGAGCAAGATCCACTGAAAGGTTTCTTGGTCTCCTTCGTTCTGCCTCAAAATAAATCCTGGTTTGGCTTGGTCTGAGCATGAGACATAGACCTCAGATGATGCTCCCCATGGTCTGCTGGAGCTGAGGCCCACTTGCTCCCTTCTTAAACCTTGATAGAGTGATCCTTCACATTTTGGTTTGGAAAATACTCTTCCTTCTTCTCCTGGACCATAAAATAGACCTCTAAAGGACACTCCAGGAGAGGACAGGGACTCCTTGAGATCTGTCTTCTGCATTGACCAACCCCCTGCATCCTGGATGTTCCCTGGTTCTGAAGACCATCACACCTTCCTGCTTCCTCAACAGCCATGACTCAGCACCATCTAACAAAGTCAAGTAGATCTTCCCTAGTTCAGGTCCCAGGGGTGCGAGATGGCTGTTCTCACACTGGGAACCTTGACCCTGTTTCTGACAGGACACCCAGATCTCCTCTGTGGTCAAACCGCTCTTCCCAGTCCTCCTGACTTTCTGAAGGCCTTCCCAAAATCTAGGCCACCTGCCAAGTCAAAGCTTAAGTCAAATGCTCCATCTTTCCTGCTGATTTTATTTGGTTTTCTCCCAGCTCTTCAAGGGCAAGTTCTACTTTTGTGAGGGGGTTGACATCCGAAACATCTCCACTAAGACCGACTGCAGGAAAGCCCACTACAAATGGGTCCGGCGGAAGTACAACTTCGACAATTTGGGGCAGGTAAGAGGAATAGGAGAAGGAGGACAGAAAGGAAGTGGTTCTCCAGCCAAGCAACCTTCCCCATCTTCTAAACTTAATTGAATTTTTAATTGGATGTTACACTTTAGAGGTTTCCCAACTCTGAGATACTCCGGGTGTCTTACACTGTTGAAAGTGAGGAACAACAATCAAAGAACACAGATCATGGATGTTCAGAAGGAAATCTCCATACCAAATTAGAAAAATCCTTCTGAGGGCACCACCCTTGCCCCTCCCAAGGCCTGAGAAGACTGCCCGGGTTTCAGGGACTTTCTGCATCCCTATGGATGGATCCCTATGGATCTCTAGGGAGATGCCCTACCAAGGGCAGGCACCATGACAGGAGAGACCCCCTTCCTTCTTCGGGGTTGAAGAAAGAAACATTTTCTTTTTCTAGAGTAGCAGTTCTCAAAAATTTGGTCCTGGTCTTCTTAAAAACAATGGAGGACCTCAAAGAGCTTTGAGTTATGTCCATCCATATTTATTTTCCCTCAGGAAAGTATCACATATATCCTGGGGAGGAGGATCTGATTTATCGGTTAACTGAAAGCTAAACAGAAACTAAAAATTCCACTTTTATAAACAGCATTCTTTGCTTTCACAGGCCCTGATGTCCTTGTTTGTCCTCTCTTCCAAAGATGGCTGGGTGAACATCATGTATGATGGATTGGATGCCGTGGGGATTGACCAGCAGGTAGACACTAAATATCCTAAGAATTTTCATGGGGAGTTGCTTAAAGACTCATTCCCACATGCATGTGCAGCTCAATGATTGGCAATCAACGATAGGGTCGACATCCTGGCTAAGGTGCTGGTCATTCATTCACAAGGGGGGATAACTATTAGGTGATAAATGACCCAAACGGATGATGATGAAGAAGATAACAGAATAACAGAGTCGGAAGGGACCCTGGAGGACTTCAAGTCCAACCCCCTGCTCAAGCAGGAGACCCTGTAGCATTCAGATGATGATGGTCCATCATGGTTCAGTCAGGGATGATGTCATTCAAACATTGCTGGAGAGATTTATTTGATGGCGTCCTTAGTAGATACCTCCTGAACAGAGGACACTGCCCCGGGGGGCCTCACCTTCAGTTGGGCTAATTCTCCAGCTCCCAGAGTCCCCGTGATGTCTTCTCTCACCCACTGCCATCCTGACCCAGGGATGCTTATCCAGCCACTCCCTAAAACAAATTAAAGACAGCCTCAGAGTCTTCAAGTCTTTCACTTTTGGAAAACAAATTTGTCTGAAATGACTTTACATCCTGCAGCGCAACTAAGTTGAAAAGCAAAACAAAGATAGTTGAGAATTATCAGATCCAAACTGTTTTTGGAAAGTTCCCTTCCTCTCAGTATGACGTCTCCTCTTTGAGGGTTTTTTTTTCTTTTTAATCTCAGACTCCCCGTTGTTATCCTGTTGGGGTGCAGAACATGCAACTGAAATCAGAAATAACTCAAACAGAATGCAATTATTTAAGGCAGCTGGGCTAACTAGTTGATTATGCCATGGGGGCATCCTGGCCATGTGCCACGGGGGAGGGTGCACTGACCAGTAAGCTGGTTAACATGCCAACTTTTCCAGGAAGGTCCAGCTGTTTTGGAGCCCAGCAGCCAGGCCTAACCTTTGGAGGTCGAAGGGTTGCCTCTCCCTGGACCTTGGCAGCCATTCATCTTGAGGGTGGGCTCCATCTCCATTGTGCTCATACGCCATTGTTCCTTGTCTCCCCACCCCCCATCTCTCCCCTCTTCCTGCTGCCTTTTGGCCGCCTCGCCAGCCCAGCCGGAACCATAACCTCTGGATGCTTCTCTACTTCATTTCCTTCCTCCTCATCGTCAGCTTCTTTGTGCTCAACATGTTCGTCGGGGTGGTGGTGGAGAACTTCCACAAGTGTCGGCAGCACCAGGAGGCTGAGGAGGCCCGGCGGCGTGAGGAGAAACGGCTGCGGCGTCTGGAGAAAAAGCGCAGGAGTAAGGCGATATACATGTCTGGTTGGTAGACAGCGGTACAATCACAATCTTTCTGAGACTTGCCTGCTCCCAACGTCCATCTCTACCTTCCTCCTTATTGCCTGGTTTTCTTTGGGTTGGTGACAGGACCCCCAAAAGACCTTTTTCCTTCCCATCTTTGGAGATGCTTTAAGAGCCAGAGGGTAGCTCATCCTTTCTTCTTTGATGCACGAGGCTCAGCTCCATGATGTTCTTCTTTTAACATCCCAGCTCAGCACGGATAGGAATCATGAGCAGGGTTCCCCGAAGCAGGTATTGGGTTTCTTCTGAGGGCTCCTTGATGCTCTCTGAGCTTGGCTGTTTTCTTGCAGACGTTTCAATACCCAAGCTAGGTAACATCATCAGTACTAATCAGTGCTATGATATTACTAGTTCGAGTAGTGAAATATCTGCAAGAAAACAAACAAGTTCAGGGAGCACAAAGGATCCTCCTCCTCCTCCTCCTCCTCCTCCTCCTCC
>JANHFL010005578.1:26000-38058 GCA_032468155.1 Oxyrhabdium leporinum
TCAGAAATGGTGTAGGGTCTCCTGCTTGGGCGGGAGGTTGGACTAGATGACCTACGAGGTCCCTTCCAACTCTGTTATTCTGGTACCTGGCTCTTTTCTCTTGGCATCAAGGATCTTTCACAAGGTCCAGGGGCAGAGGTGCTTGGGGTGAGAATGGGGTGCAAGGGGACAGGGCATGTCTCACGTTGCATCCTGCAGGGAATGCTGCATTAGGAAGGACCTCACTGATAGGATTCCCTCCTATCTGCCTCTAAGACTTGACTCCCACTTCTCCAGGGCTCACTTTGCCAGTCTAAGCTCTGGGAATTCCTTCTGGGGCTGCAACCCAGCTGGAGACGCCCATCAGAACAGATCAATGCCAATGTCCAACCCTCGGAAAACAGCCAAGGGGCAAAGTTTCTTCTCTGTAAGCCCAGCCCAGTTTCACCAATCATGGTCAACCAAGGATGTCCTTCATGCTTAGTCTTAAGTTCTGTTGAAGGTGGCCCAAAGGGACAGAGCACATTCTTTTCATACTAAGATCTTTGCAAGCTTTGGGAAGACATGCAAGCTGGATAGTCCCCATACAGGTGTAGTTTGAGCCTTTCACTTAGTGAAGATCTTCTCCAACAGATTCAGGTGGAAGTAAGATGCAAGGACACCTTCATTCCCCCAGTTGTGTTTGCATGAGTCACTGCCCATCCTCCCTAGAGCTGCCCAGGGGGCACCCGATTGAGGAAAGCTCCACTGATTCTTGCTAAGGCAGGAAATCCCACCTAAGCAAGATAAAAATCCTTCTATGATATCAGCTGACTTTTTGACAATCTCCTTTTCTAGGTGGGGAACCTCGGCCTGCTATTTATGCTCCTTTTTTTCATCTACGCTGCCCTGGGGGTAGAATTATTTGGGAAGTTAGGTGAGTCGTTTTCTCCTTTTTCTGTTGCTTGGTGACCCTGTTAATATGCCAGCCAGACTTTCCAGAGAACATCATATCTCTGCTGAAAGGGAAGAACATAGCCAGATGTTCCTATGGCTTGCATAAGATGAGAGAATCCCAACCTTGCCATTGTCCGGCTCAACTAATTTCCCACCAGTGACCAGGCAACCAGGCAAAGCCAGAATCTGGTGGGTATCTCCAGAGAAGCAGGGGAGGGTCAGAATGAATTCCAGGGGAGCAAATGAAGAAGAGAAGGAGTTTCTCAGAAAACAAATGTTGGGAGTCAGATGATGGAACACTCCATTTGACTTTCTCCAAGCTTGTAGCTAAGAGTGGACTCATCCTTGCTCTTTTGTAGACTGCAGCGAGGAAAATCCTTGTGAAGGCCTAAGTCGGCATGCTACCTTCAACAACTTTGGAATGGCCTTCCTCACCCTCTTTAGGGTATCAACTGGGGACAACTGGAATGGGATCATGAAGGTAAGGCCTCCACATCCCTGTCCCGGCAGAGCTTTCTTACCCTGGCTGTACTTTGAGTTGACTTTAGACGTCACTCTGAGATATAGTTTGGGTCGACTATGGCATTCATCTCCAACAATGGAGGCACAGAAGACTCAAGGCCACCCTGCTCCACCAGCTTTGTGTATTATTTGCCTAGAATAAAAGCCAAGAGCAAAATAGAGAAAATGTACCCCAAATAGATGCCCAATTCTGAGGGGAAAAATAAGGCTTTACACGAGGTAGAATTAATCTGTGGAAGTTCTGGTCTTCATTTAATGAGAGCCACCAGTCTGCATCCCTTGAAAAGGGAATTAGAAAATCCATAGGGGAGAAGAAGTCTTTCACTGGACATTCACCATGGTGGCCATAAGTGCATAGCGATGTCATTGAAGTTGCTTTGAGTTTGGGGAAAGCTTTTGCATCCATTTCACCCGTATTAGCTCCCAAAGACTGCTAGTTGGCCATCACTGGGCAGACAGGCCTTTAGTTCCATTATTGCTCAGTAAAACTCCGTATTTGTTCACCTCTAAATGCTGAATCTTTGGGAGAGGACATTATGATTTCTTCCCAGTTGACCCGTCCACCTGAAGTAACCTTGCTTTCCTGTCCCTCTTCCAGGACACTCTCCGGGAATGCCACCGGGATGACAAGCACTGCCTCAGCTATCTGCCTATCATCTCCCCTGTTTACTTCGTCACCTTCGTCCTCATCGCCCAGTTTGTCCTGGTCAACGTGGTGGTGGCCGTCCTGATGAAGCACTTGGAGGAAAGCAACAAGGAGGCAAAGGAAGATGCCGAGATGGATGCTGAAATCGAGCTGGAGATGTCCAGAGGGGTCAGCACACCAGAAAGGACCACGGATGGGAGACAGACTCCTTCCAAGGCGGGTTCACCCCTGCTGGTGAAGCATCAAATCATGGTAAAAAGCTAGAGAAGGAGTCTGAAGGAGCTTCCTCCCCCAGGCATGGAAAAGAAGGGGCCATGTCTACGTGCTCATCCCCCATCCCTCCTCCTCGGAAACCTGTCGGGTTTTAAACAAGTCACGCTAAAGAACCTTTCTGCAATTCCACTCATCCAGAAAGTCAGTTTGCTGACCATCCCGCCATGCACGTATCTTAAAGCTGCCAAGAATTACCGGTTCCCAATTTCCCCCAAATCTCACCCTCCTTTCTTGCTGACTTGCAGGGAGCGTCTGCTGCTGGTTGTGGTCTCAGGGACCCCCAGAACCTTCTGACTCTTCGCAAGATCTCGGTAGCAAGAATGCATTCACTGCCCAATGACAGCTACATGTTCCGCCCTGTGATGCCCGCCAAGCCTCCCTTCCCACTCCATGAAGGGGAGCTAGAAGCCTTCTCCTACCAGTCACCTCGAGGTAAGGCATCAGGATCTGGGCCTGCTGAGTTGTCTGTCAACTGATGTAGCTTGTAGTGTTTAAGCAACTTCCAAAGCAAAATTCTAGAGCTGTAGCGTGGCATGGGTTTGAGGATAAAAGAGGATAACATTGTTTTGAGCAGACCCCTTATGGAGATGCTAAGAACTACCTTGATAGTTTCCACCAAAATGCAAACGTTCTCTCTGCCAAGATGAAGACCTCCAATCTGGAGATGGCGGAAGACCCAGAAAGGTCACCAGAGGAAACAGATGCTTCCATCAGACATTTGTTCAGCTTTGAATGAAAGGAAGAGAAGAATTTCTGAGGAATAATCTCCTTCCTTGTTCTTCCAGGATCTGTCACATCCATCCGTTCTCAGCCGGTGGTCACTTCATCACTGAGGATCCCACAGTTGTCCTTCCGCCCAACAACACCCCCTCCTAGCCACAACATGGGAGCTCCGTGGAAGCTTCTACCCCCTCACCCTGCCCCTCGCACCCCCAGTTTCAGCAGACTGCTGTGCAGACAGGTCAGCTTTCCGGTCTCCAGATGCTCCCTAGTGGTGGTGGGGAGGCAGAAGGGTGCTTGATAGCCCATGGAGAGAGATGTCTTCAGGGCCAGGAAGCACAGGGACAAGAGCTTGTCTTCAGAAGCTGTGGGTGCTCCATCACTGGAGGTTTCTAAGAAGTCTGCCGTGGTATAGGGTGGTCTGCTTGAGAAGGGGGTTGGTCGAGAAGGTCCCTTTCAGCTCTGTTCTAATTGAGACTAAGTGGAGTCAAGGGCTACGGAGAAGAGACGATGCAGGAGGAAGCCCAGAGTTCAGGACAGAGATTAAATGAGAGGGAGATGCTTCCGATGTGTCCCCAGCCTATGTGCTCTGTCTGGAACTAGCCCCTTGTCATTCATTCCCATGTTGCTCCTGCTGAGTCAGCAGACCCTCAAAAGGCAGACTACTCTCTGACTCCTGAGGCAGCCAACTGCTGGATCGGGCCCCTCAGCCTCTGGCTCTTCCACATCACAAGAGGCAATGCCACCGTGATGCTCTCAGCTCGTGCAGGTAGAAGCTTGCATGCTCACAGGGCAGAGGGTGGGGCCGACTGCTTTGCAGGCATCCGCAGGTGGGTTCAGAGAAGTCACTTCCATGAAAGGGGCATTTCCCGGGGAAGGTCCAGCTCAATTTTGACCCATCTGCTTTCCCCTAGATTTCCATGTTAACTCAACGCTTCAGGGAGGAGCCCCCAGAGAAGACAGGACCGTGAACCCCAACCGTCTCAAAACATGGAACCATTCTTGGATGCATGTGGCCTCCTTGTGCTGGAAATGCTTATTTTTTTAAATCTCTTTTTTTGGCAGGAGGCCGTCCGGAAGGACTCCTTGGATAGCTCAGCGGTGAAGTCAAAGCAGTGTCCCCAGGCAGAGACGCCTGAAAACCCGCCCCTGAAAAAGTTATCTCACAGTATTTTGGGGGGCCCTCAGCCTCCTCCAGCCCCCACATCCCTCCCATGCAGTCCTCCTCTCCCCCACCCCTCCCCGCCCCACCCTTCAAGCATCCACATCCCCAAGGACACCTTCAGCCAGCACAACATCTCAAACAGGAGGTCCACCCACAGCAGCATCCTGGACAGCTCCCTCTTCGAGCCCTCCGACTTGGCGGACGAAGAAGTCAGCCACATCAACAGCTCTGCCGGGGATTGGGGGGCACAGCTGGAGAGCCGGGACTGCTCGGACTTCCCTTTTGCCTCCCCGGCGCCATCCCCTGTCCCCTTCAGGAACTGCAGCACAACCAGCTTGACTATGGGGAAGAGCAAGGAGAAGGACCTGAAGAAGTTCTACAGTGTGGACACCCGGGGGTTCTTGGCCAAGCCGACATGGGCGGATGACCAGCGACGGCACTCCATCGAGATCTGCCCTTCGGTCGGCCACGGGGATCGTGGCTTCGCAGATGCCTCTGAAAGGAGGAGGCTGCCTCTCCAGATCCAGTCGGAGTCCGAGTACCTGCACGGCATCCGGAGGAAGAAGAAAATGAGCCCCCCCTGCATCTCTATCGACCCTCCCGTGGAGGAAGAAAGCAGCACCGCCCCGGCGCGCAACAAAGCCTCTGAGAACAGCCTGCTGAGACGGAGAACGCCCTCCTGCGAATCCACGGCCTACAGGGACCCCTTGGAGCTGGCCGAGGGTCAGCCTGGAGAACTGGCCTGCAAGGCAGACCGCCGGGCACCCCCGGCCTGCCGAGCGGAGCATTTAACCATCCCGAGCTTCTCCTACGAGCCGACGGACCCCGGTTCCACGGGTGAACCCTGCGAACGCCTCTCGGAGAGCAGCCAAGCCGTGGGCCCCTCTGTGGATTCCCCACCGGAGGGTCCAGAGCTGCAGCAAGCCAGCCCTTTGGAGACTCACGGAGACCCCTCTGAGACAAACCAAGAAGAACTCAGAGGGGGCAGGGATTGTCCCCTCCCGCAACACGGACAGGTTCCAGGGACCCCAAGCAACACAGAGGAGGTTGTGGAGGAGCCGGTATAGCTTCCGAGGGGGGGTGGTCTTTGGTGAACTTTAAGGGCTTTGCCACCACCTGTGGCTTCGAAGAGGAGAAGAGGTTGGAAAGCCACCCTCTCCATGGCTGATGCTTGATACCCCTCAAACCCTTGGCTTCTCCTGGCTGTGAAGGTCCGGTTAGTGTAGAAGCGGAACCAAAGTCCCAGAGAAGCTCCCAGCGTCCCAAGAGGTTCAGGGGTAGCTGGAAGGAATCCGATTTCCTTCCCACCCAGCACAAGGAGGAGCTGCTCCAACGTTCCTTTTCCTCCCTCTTCCTCCCCTTCCCCTCACCCAGCGTGGCCTCGGACCCCTCCAGGGGGGTTGCAGACCTTTCTTTTATCTTTTTTAAAGGCAACCCGGGGTTGGTTCAGAAAAACTTTTTTTCCCCGAAAGGGCACCTTTTCTTATTGCACGAAAAGCGGTCGCAACCAGGCAGAAGCGAGTTGTATATTGTTCTGTATATCAGCAGTTACTATAAATAGAAAAACATGTATTTGAGATTTTTTAAAAAGAAAAAAAAAACCACACCTCACAGGCAGACATATCGCAACACACGCCCATAAACGTCCACAAGGAAGCTCTCCGCCAGATCCATATTTTTGCAGAAAACCCACGCATCAAGGCAACCCCAGAGACGTCGGCCAGAGGCGCTGAGCGCCCCTAACTCAACCGCCCCTAAACTCCCCATCGTGCACCAGCCACCGTCCATTCTGAAGACCAGTGAATTCGCTCTTCGCTCCCATTTTCCCATCCTTACGAGCAAAGGTGTCCAACTGTGGCGAGGTTAAGACCTGTGGACTTCAACTCCCAGAGTTCCTCAGAAATGGGGGATTCTGGGAGTGTAAGCCCACAGGTTTTAAAGTGGTCAAAGTTGGACACCCCTGCCAATTCTAGCTGGATCAGGCTTCCCACGGGAGGGTGACTCGATCCATTTTATTTCACGCCTGCATTTGCACCCGATCCTCAGTGAAGTGACGTCTTCGTAGATTCGATGTGGAGGCGTCACTATTTTTACTCCCGTCTTTTCAGTTTGGCCTCCATCCCTTCATTTTCCTTCCCTACCCGCTTCATGCCTTGCCAGCTTTCTTCTGGTCCTCCTTGTTCCACAAAATGGAAAAAAAAAAACCCAAAACCAAAACCACTACTGAATTGTAGCCAGTGCAATAACAATTAAGTTATTAATTCTTATGGGTAAAAGAATCTCTCTTTTTTTATGATGAACAATAATAGTATTATTATTTTACATATACTCAAGCGATGTTGTATTTTTTTCCCCTTTCCCACCCCCTCTCTGTTTTCCTATGGAATTCAGGTGAAATGTTGCAATAATCCGAACTTTAAGAGTGCACAACGAAAAGTAAAGGAGATTTCCAAAGTCATCAGGAAAAAAAACCAAACCAAATAAATAGTAAATTATTTAAAAGTTTCAATTTTCTTTGTGGCACTCAGGGGTCAATGAAATCCTAAAGCTCTCCGATTAGCAGAGGTTGGCTTGTTGTTTGTAGACCACAGAAGAATTCTGGAAGCCGCCTTGCTGTGTTCCAGCCCAAAAATAAACATTATGGGACAAGTAGAGAAAAATTCAAATTTTTCAAATTCAAATGTGGAGGGGCCCTCTGCTGGTACCCCCAATACTTGTTTCTGGAGCTGATTTAAAATGCTGGTGGTGGGGCAGGGGTTTAAAGGGAGGTCTCTGGGTGGGAGAGCCGAATGCAAGGCCAAGGGTGAAAATTGCAAGCAATCTTTTGCCTGGATCTGAGGGGCTGGCCTGACATCCCGTCAGAATGGCTCCTGACCATATTTCAACACAAACTCTGGGATTCTATTCAGCTTCTTCTGCCTCCCCTCCCCGCAATGCTGGTTGTTGAATCCAGCCTCGAATTGAGGTTGCTTCTCCCTCTGGAGTCTTGCAAAGTGGTGGACAAGGTGTGATCCTCAAAGCATCCGGGTGGCCCCAGGTTCAAGCAACAGGCGAAACGCAGCTCCTTTCTCCTGGAGCTGCCCAATCTGTTGACCAAACTAGCTTCGTGAAGGCTGGATGGGCTGATCCGAAGAAGCCCTTTTGGTTCTTGCATGACCAAAGTAGGTCTCTCTTCTCTCAGGACATATTCCCCGGAAGGAGGGCAGGAGGGAGGGAGGGAGGTAGGAGAGGCCTTGCCAGATGTCTGTTCTGTTTTCCACTGACATGCCTTTTCTCCGTGATTAATGTGGGAAATGACCTCCGAGAGTTGGTCTTCCCTTGCGTGTGTATCCTCAGGGGTCCAAGCCACGTTGAGACGCACACAAGGAGGACAAGGAAAACAAACCTTGGTCTAATCGCCTCTGACCCCAACCCCTTTCCCAAGGATTAAAACCAATGCTCACAAACAAACAGGGAAGTCATGTGGCTCATATTTTTTTTTTTTAAAAGAATCCATCAGCTCAAAAAAGAAGTTAAGTACTCCCCAAATATAACTTGGTGTTTGTTTGGGCTAGTGGTATAAATATAGTGGAAGCTGCAGCAAATAATCTGTTTCCATGCTTATTGGATATCATTAGGTTCTCGGAAGGAAGGAAGGAAGGAAGGAAGGAAGGAAGGAAGGAAGGAAGGAAGGAAGGAAGGAAGGAAGGAGAAACTGCAAGAGGAAAACTTAAAGAACAGGAACCATTATAATCTACTGTATCCTGGCATAAAAGCCTTCTGAAGTCAGAATTAATGGAGAATGTCAATTGAATTATTTATCCCCCTGTACAAATATTGAGGAAGATTATTAGCCTTTATGCCACTTCCAACATCTTCCAACGATGAGAGAGTAAATGTGATTTTTCACTGAATGAGGACGGCCTCCACAATTGTTCAGAGGCAGGAGAGAGTGTCTTTAAGCAAAGGAAGGATGCAGAGAGAGGATTTCAAGTCAATAAAATTAGACTTGTCGTCTCTAAGCATTAAGCATCCCATTATTTCAGGTGAGACGGATACCAGTGACTCACCATTGCAACCCGTGCAAAGACACAGTGGCTTTCTGCGGCTCAGCCATCCCTTATGATAATCGTCAGCCCCAGACAGGAAATAAAGAAGCTGAGAATCTAAGCCCGGCCTGCTGGATTGGATTCTTGGCCCATTTTCTCCAGCCTTCAGTCTTGGGCCAACCAACTGCCCAAGGAGCCCACCAGTCTTCCGGGAGGTGTCTTGGCCAACCTGTTCACCAAGGAGTAGAGATCACCCTTTTCTTGATTTTTCAGGCCAAGGGTGGTAAAGCTGCCCGGGAAGAGCCCAGATGTGGCCAAAGGGCCAAGTTGCTGACCATCTCAATGGAGGCCCCGTTCTCAAGCTGAGTTTCAGAGCTGCTCCTCCTGGCTGGCAGGACTGAGAGGGTTAACCGAATGTCCCTGAGAAGAAGCACCCGACTGTCAAACCACTTTCTTTGACGCTGGAGTGAGTCATTTATTAACGCAGGAGGACAGGTACTCAAAGCGCCTTTCAGAACCAGCTGTGTCGAAGAGGGACAGAAGTGCAGACACCAACAAAGAGGCCTCTCCTTGTCTTCTCTTTTTTCCTCCCCGTTGAAAGAATTAGGATTTATATACTTGCTTTCTTCCAGAGAAGGCTTTGATTTATGCTTCTTGTACAAGACAACATTGTGCACAAACATTAAGGGAGAAGAGAAATAGGAGGAAATCATGTTTCAGACTTGGCAAAGAAACACTGTGCCATCACAAAGGCCAAGGGGGTGTAGGAGGGATCTGAAATTTGATTGCTGATTACAACCAGAGAGATCTAAATCCCCAGGAAGGTTTCGTTTGAGCTTCCCCAGCAAAGCTAACTCCAGTTTGCCCCCAAGACATCACTGCTGCACAAAAGCAGTCGGGGTGCTGCAACGCCAGGAATCCCCCCACGCTCAGGCTTGGATACCCCTGTCCTTCCGAGGGCGAAGCCAAGGGTCTGTTTTGATAAACGGGCTGCCCTCCAAGAGACCAAAAGTCCTGTCTGGATCGTGGACTGAGCACGAAGATGGGACAGGTGAGAAGCCCTTGGCTGGGGCTTCGAAGAGGCCGCTGAAGACCGAAGCTCTTATGTCCGCTTGGTGAAGCCAGGAGTAATGGATTTCAAGGTTTTGCGGTCATTGGAAGTGCTCCTGTGACACACACATCGCTGTTCTTCTAAACCTTGGCCAATACTCCCCCAGGTGTCCTCAACCTCCGCAGGGTATAATTGAGCGGGATGAAACTCACAAGTTCCCTTCCATTCCCGGGTTTGCAGTCGGGAGGGGACGGGCTCTAGGAGAGCAAACAGGACTAGAATAAATAAAACCCACCCAAAACAAAAGTTAGGGGAAAAACCTGGATCTGGTGTGACCATTTGTGACCAACGGTCCTGGGTGCATTGGTTCCCATTGAGGTATCCTGGGTGCTGGTGCCCCCAAAGCCAGACAGGCTTGAGGGCCGCAAGTTTCCGCCTCCTACCCCAATTTCCAAAAGCTGCTTTAATGCGACCCTTTCCTCTTTCTGAAGCTTTCACATCAGTGAAGTGCCTTTCGCGGCTGGGGCCAGAGTTTGGGAGAAATGAGCAAAGAGGCCAGAAGGTTTCTCGGTGGGCAGACACGGCCGTTGCCTCAGCCCTGCCTGGGTGAACCAAATCAAGAAAGCTGACATGGTAAGGAAGAGTCTAGGAGCATCGCAAATTGGGCTCCACAGAATTCACACACGCACACACACACACACCATCATGCAGCTGGCAAGACGACAGGCAGGTTCTTGGTGGAGCAAAGCCGCCACAGCTTCAAAAAATGATGTACCGGCATTTTAATGATGTGACGGTCAAAAGGGCAGGTTTTTTTCAATGCCTGTAACAAGGAGCTCTCTTGGTTCTCCCAGGCTGACAGTTAAGGATGAGACACAGAGCAGGGCCTGAGAACTCGAGGGAGACCAGCAAGAGTCCCAGAATAGTTCATCCAGGAGGCCATCAAGGAGCTGGCTGGTGCTTCCCCAACAACTTGGCAAGTCGCTCTTGAGAGAGCGGAATAGACTAAGGAGTTGGTGCCTAGCAGGAAATCAGAGCTGGGGACGCCGCCATTAGACGTTCTGCCAGCTTCTGCTGCTGCTTCTCCCCATCAAGCAGGGAGGCCAGGAGGACGGAAGGTTTGAGGTCCGTCTCTGCTCAGGCGCAGTGGCAGGAGACCCAGGCCAGGAAGGCAGCTCAGCACTGGCGGCCAAAGGAGATTTTTTCTTTATCCAGAATCATTCCTGCATTGCCCTCAGACTGGCTTTCCGACAGACAGACAGACAGATATAAACAAAGCAGGGACAAAACCATAACGCAGAGTTTACACATGTACCAAAACAAACTAAGGAAGCCAAAGCAACAAAATCAGAGATCTCAATATCCCTCAGTTCCCAGGACACTTTGGAGTTGAGCAAAATGCACACACGCGTGCACACACACACACACACACACACAGAGTCTGTAGAGCTCCCCCCCCCCTCTCTCTCACACATACACTTTCTGCTCTGAAAAAATAGGCTGCAGGACCACTCCTGCTGCCTCCGCCCAAGGCTGCTTAATTATTTATTACTTGTTTGGCAGACTCGTATTGCTGCCCATCTCATGTACTGGACCGGAGGTTGTTATCGGGTGCATGAAGAAAGTAACGAACTGGGAAACTACTTGAGAGAGATGGTGATGATGAAGGAAGATTAAACTTGTCCGCAACCCAACGACTCTGGGCAGCTCACAACAATCAAAAGAAATTGCAATCACGTCATAATTGAATTAGATAACTGAACAGGGACATCTAGCGGTGGCAGAAACCCAGCCTCGCTGAGAGAAGCTTCCCGCAATAACAATAGGGAAAACGCTAACAAAACTTAGAGCTTTTAAGCTCAGAGAAAGCCCTCTTTTGGGGGGTTATTTCATCTTTTCCTATAACAAATGCCAGTCTTCAGACTCGGAATTTTCTGGCCATTTGGGTTCAAACAGTCAGCATCAGGGAAGTATATAGTCACTATACATAGCATGAAGTTGAAGTCTCAATCCACGAGAGGTTTTTTGGGTTGTTTTTGCAAAGCTGCAGTGTCAAATGTAGTAAATTCAACGCCTCCAAACATTGAGTGAATCTCTTTTGTAAGGTGCCCCAAACTCCCGATTACTGCTGGTATTATAGCTGCCTTTTTCTTCCAAAACCTTTCAACTTTAATATGGAAATCCCGCTCACTTCATCTATTTAAGAGGAGGTGTTTCTACAACAGGCCTGCAACGTTGCTACCTTTCTCAAAATATTACCCCCTGCGAATAAAATGCAGTTGCTAGATGATGCTTTTAAGGCAGGGGGCTCCAACCTTGGCAACTTTTAAGATTTGGGGACTGTGGGGTTTGCTTGGTCCCTTTCGGGATGAGGACTGGTGACAGTTCACGATACCCCCTACAAGAATCACGTCGGGGTCACCAGTTGTGGGGCAGGCAACGTATCCTTAGACAAGAATCACGTCGGGGTCACCAGTTGTGGGGTTACGACGCGCGAGCCTTAGGATGAGTGTCAGGCAACGTATACTTAGACAAGAATCACGTCGGGGTAACTTTGGAGAGTGGGGAGCCCATACTTACGATGCGCGAGCCTTTGCCAGGTGCGTAAGATGAGTGTCAGGCAACGCATCCTTAGACAAGAATCACGTCGGGGTCACCAGTTGTGGGGTTTGCTTGGTCCCTTTCGGGATGAGGACTGGTGACAGTTCACGATACCCCCTAAAGGATCACCGGACTCC
>JANHFL010005578.1:50652-61125 GCA_032468155.1 Oxyrhabdium leporinum
GGGGTCCAAAGCCGTCTTTGTTGCCACGGACGATGGCTGGGGAGGAGCCCAAGGGTCGGCACTCTTTGGGGGAGGCCGGGCAGCCGAGGAGGTCGCAGAGGCTCCCCAGGGATCGACGGAGGTGGCTGGTTTGGCACCTGCAGGCAGAAGAAGGACCAGCCCTGAAGCGTTAAAGCAAAGTCAGACCTAAATCCCACCGTCAACGTCTTGCCAACGAGAGGGAAACTTGGATTTTGAGGGGCTGATCCGCTTAACCCGAATCCCAGCCCAGACAGGACCGGGTGCCAATAGCATACACACAGCATTTCGAGCCCTAAGCCTGGAGCATTTGTCAAACGGGGCGAAGGAATCTCGCGGCTTCCGCTGAACCATGAGACGTTAGGAACCCTTCTTGATCTCCTCGGACACTTAAGATCCACTTCTCCGGATCTACTTGCTGCCCGTCCATGCGTATTTCTCGTTCATTATAAACTAGGCTCTAGCAGGATTTTTTAATTATTATTTTTTTAAACTTACAAGATTGTTTCTTGATCGGCACAGCGTGATTGACACAATTAAAATAGCGAGTCGCTGTTCACCCCATCTTCTTGGCACATTAATTTAAAAAAATGAGAACCCAAATTCTGTTGGTGGATTGTGTTTTGGTTGTGTTATCTGTTTAAAGGAACGCTGCTGAAAACACACACACACCACTATTAAAGTGTCGATTCACGTCTACAAACAGGTGCAGGTTCCCAGTCACTGTGTCCGGGAGATAGGAAAGACCGCAGAGCTTTCCAGAGAAAGCAGCTCATCTCTTCCCCGCTGCCTCCATTTCCTGCAAATGTATCAACAATTCCATGCAAGAAATGCTAATTGCCCGGCGCTGCCCTAAGTGGAAGCTTCCCAAACAAGTTGCTCTTTCATGAATCGGATGACAAAAGCGGGCAGACGCAGAAATGGCAGCTCTGCAGGACAAGACCCTCTTCTGAGTAGGCGCTTATTGAATGCCCCTGAAAGCCCGGTCCAGCTAAGCGAGACTTAAAGGCCTCTGTTCTGCTCCGAGCCACCCTTTTCAGCAGCATTCGGATACATAAATCTGATTTCTTCAGCACCGTCCGAGGCAGCCGAGGAGCTGGCAGGCTGAAACAAGGGCCTGCTATCAATGAATCGGAGCAGTCAACGTTGAAAGCCCGCAAGGCGTCACAGCTGCAAGCCTGTTTCCTTGAACCTCAGGGTGGGGGGTTGATGGCGTCTCCCCAGGCTTAGGAAGAAAATGTTCCCCAGCATCCTCACGTTCCCAAAGACACCCAACCACGAGGGAAACCTTTCGGGGGCTTGCACCACCCCGAGGGCCCTGCGGGGGGGGGGGGCGGCAAAAGACCCCTTTGCCCCGCTCTTACCGAACGATTGCCAGGGATCGGAGGTGGCCGTGCTGGCTGGAGGGCCCCCCCAGGGGTCGGCTTTCTTGACCGCAGCTGGGGGCTTCCAGGACTCTCCTTTGGGGGCAGCGGTGGCGGAAGAAGGCAGCGCGTCCATGAGGTCCAGCAAAGCTGCGTGCTGCTGACAGAGGTTGCTTTTAGCCGGGCACAAACATTTCACAGGGCCCGCAAATCATCTTTTTTCAAAAAGGCAGGCAGGAGCGCAAGGAACAAAACCCCCCGCACCATTCCTCTCTTTCAGGTGCCCTCGGCTGATCACTTGGGCTTTTTATCCCGGCAGGGAAGAGATGTCTTAGGACAAACTCCCTGGCTCTAAATACTCAGAGTCGCAATGCTGGCTCCGTTTCTAATCTGTCCCACCCGCCCAGCGAGCTCCGAGAAGTCTCTGCAAAGGAAACCGCTTACCTCCTTCTTTTTGGGAAATTTGACGGTATCCCTGCGACTTTCTTCCAACGCCATCTGTAACCTCAAATCATCACCGCGGCGCAGGCGCTCCTCCTGCGGAGAGGAGGGTGGGGAGGTCTAAAACTGGGTCCCACGACGGCTCAAGGAAAGCCACAAGTCGAGCTCGGGGACTCATCCGCGCCCTTCCCTTGGCGTGACGGGGAAGGGCCTCGCTGACACTTTTTTCGTGCCGTTTTCTGCGTTCCCTGGTCTAGGCCACAACCGACCCTTCCAGCCAGATTGCAAAGCGGGCAACAGCTTCGTTCCCTACTCGTCTACGCCTGCATAGGAGTCTCCAAGCTTCTCAACTTTAAGACTTGTGAATTTCAACTCCCAGAAGTCCACAAGTCTTAAAGTTGACAAGTTTGGAGCGCCCCGATGCGGTGGGTACCGAAACCAAGGAGGCCAAAATGCCCATTCTCCACTCCCGCTCCACCTCGCCTGCAGAGGCGCGGGTGCCTCGAAGATTCAGAATTTTCCACACTCATCCATTTAATGTTTTAGAAGCCAGATTGGAAAACCGCCCCCGCTAAGGCCTGATCGTTTGACCGAGGGCCTCGGAGCGCCCGATGGGGTGATTCGCATCCATTCACAAAAAGGCTGCAGAGCTTTCCTTTGATCGTGCATAACTCACAACAGCTGTCCTATGCTTCTACGGATGGTCAGCTGCTTGCTTAACCACGACAGCCAAGCTGGGAGGCAGGTTTTCAGGAGCGATTTTCAGTTAATGGGAAGATTGGGGAGGCGCCGACAGGGCCCCTGCAGGGTTGCAGAACCTACCCCTCTGCTAATCCAACAAGCAAACCTAGAAGGGGAGGGAGCCGAGAGCTGTAGTTCAACAGGTTCCTTCCCAGCCCTTTTCCTCCTTTCACCTTTCTGGGGTAGACAGCAGATCAACCCAAAGTGCACCAGGTGATGCTCTGGGAGAAACCAACCTGTTCCGCCACTTCTCTGCTCATGGCCAAAGCCAGCTGCAGCTGGAGTTCCTCTTCCCCGCTGGTCTGAGGTCGGGCCTGCTCCAGTTCTGAAGACACTCTTGGTGATGTAGCTGCAGGGGACAAATAGGCACAAATAGGCTTGGCTCTCTCTGCTCCACCTCACCCGTCCTTCGCAGGGCCGGCTACGCGTCCACAACTGAGGCCAAGGTGGTGACCTTCCTCTCATCTACCTTTTAACGGTAAGGGCAGATTAGAACTCAAAACAACCACCCTTTTAGTAAAAAGCAGATAGCCCAGAATTGTAAACTGCCAAATCTGACTGAGGAGAAGTAAGCATGAGGTTTACAGCCACAAATATTTAGGGGTGGGAAGAGGGGATTGCAAAGACGGTTGTCCACTCCAACTTGCCCCCTCCCCAAAAGTCACAGGAGGGGCAGGCTGAGGTTTCTCTACTAGCAGGCTGCACACACAGACCGCTCTGAAAGTCAGGTGGGGGCCAAGGGGGTCTGATTAGGCAGGAACCCCTAGGCCACCGCCTTTAAGATGGACGTGGGCAGAGCCTGAACTGGCCTCGCCCCAAAGACAGGACTGCCGTCCCCCTAATGCAGCCAAGGACGCGGGCATGAAGCCCCATCAGAGGGCACCGGCAGGTCGGGCCGAGGGGCACACTGACAGCAAGTGAGGCTCTCACGGCTGGGACAGGCTTGCGATGCCGACATGCAGCCCACTGACCGCCAGGATTCCCTGGAAAAGGGGCACACTTCACGCACAGACATCCCCAGGGCTCAATTCCAGGCCTCTTCTGTAAGTAAAGCTAGAAGGGCAAACTAGACAATCCAAGGTCTCCGCATAAAGAAATATGGCCCCAAAGCCACGCTCCCCCTGGTGTTTTGCTCCCTCTCCTAATAAGTAGAGGAACGGCCTGCTCCGGCCCATGAAACATCCGTCTGGGCACAACGTCAAACGAAGCGAAATGTTAATCCTTCCCTGGATGCAGACCAGGAAGACTTGATAATGACGGCGCCTTGCACCCCGAGGAGAGAGAGAGCGCAAAACCCTCCGGGTTCAGCAGGCTGGGCTTGAGCACATCCGGTTAGGACAGCTCGCCTCCCTCGGTTTCCACATTCAACTAACTGCAAGTTGTTTTTAAGGCAGGCTTAAAATTTCTCCGGGATTTAAAACCACAGCAGCATTTCAGATTAAGATGCGCTGACTTCCCCAGCGAAGCTTCGGTTACATTCTATAAAACTGTGCCTGCAAATTGAGCCGACCTATTTCCACCTCCCACTCCACATTTAAATCCCTGATGTCATTAGGAGGCCAGTAATGACAGCTCAATCACCATCCCAGCCAACCCTGCAATTTCTTGAATTTCCAAAGCATCCCAGCCTTGCAGTGAGCGCCTCGTCTCCCAACGACCCAGCCTAAACGCCTTCCTAGTAACCCATGAAGGGATCCTTTGTTATCCTGCTACAAAGCGCCTGATCATTAACTCAGATGTTTGCGCAAGATGGCACTGAGTAGATCCAATTCTGACGCCCCGAGACCTGCTTTCTTGCCGCTTCCAGAAACCTTCGGATTCCCAAACTATAAGAAAGTCCAAAACCGAGGCCTGCTCTTTCCCAAAATCCCCACGGGTCACCTCTCAGCAGGCCTTCAGGCCAGGTTCCCTGAAACTAAAAATGAACACACTTCCCAGAGGATATTTCAGCTGCCTGAGCCTTCTGGGGAATCCCAGTGCTTCCCACTACGCGCGTCTGAGAAACGTTGCCCAAAGCGGGGGAGGGGGGGGATGGCAACCACGCTTCTCACCACAGAAATTACTTTAGAAAATGATTATGACTAATCCAAGAGTCTAGTACTACGACCTTTCAGCTGCAGCAGTTCAATAAGACATTTCTCAATCTTTAAAGACGCAACAGAATTCCCCATGAGAGAACAAGACTCCAAATTACAACCAGGTGAGATGGAACACCTGCAGGAAGGCAAGGATGGGAGAAGTATTTCCAACCCAGCTTCAGGGCTGTGACCCTGTTCCGGAGAACATCCCAGTGAGAACGTCCCTTAAAGTGAGAGCCCCCGCCAAGCCAGGGCCACGCGCCAGGCCCCTGGAGCCGGTTCGAAGGCCCACACCTCTATTGAATCACCCACAAACGGAAGCGGTACGGAGCGGCTAAGGGCCCCGAAGCCCACGACGTGCGCTTACACCCGTGGTAGGAAGCTGGAGAGCCTCCGGATTTGCCGTGCTCTTGCTCGGAGTAGCCGGTGGAGAGGTTAGGCTGGCTGGACCCCCTGCCGAAGGAGACCTGACCGCTCCCCACGCCGGTGGCCACCTGAGCCATGCGTTCTTTGGTCTTCAAGGCCTGGGCCCTCTCGGTCTTCAGCCGCTCGTCGTCCTTCAGCAGGGAGACCAACTGCTTGGACTTCTCGCGCACGTTGATGCCCTGGTCCTTCCCGTCCCGGTCGATGTACTGGAAATCTTTCAAGGTCTGGACGGCAAAGATGTTCTCCTTGCACTGCTGGGCCACCCGCTCCGACCCGGTTTTGATCAGGTAATCCAACAGGGTCAAAGCCTTGTAAACGTGCCTCCAGTTCTTGCCGTGGTCATTCAGCCGCTTCCAGATCATGCTCATGATCTCCGAGAAGGCCACCACGTTGTAAGTCAGGTCCGCAATTTCGGTCATTAAGGAGCTGGAGGGGCCCCAGGGGTCATTGGAAGTTGCTTCCCGGACTTTAATCTCGGCCTCCGAATAATTGTTCACAATGTTCTTCACTTGCCGCCTGATCGACGAAGTGGTCATTTTTATCTCCCGCTGCGTGGAGGCAGACTCCTCCCGAAAGTCCTCAGGGATTGGCTGCTGCGGCAACGTCTCCCCCTCCGCGAGTCCCTCGGACGGGAAGACAGAGCAAGAAGAGCCGACTTGCAGCAACGGCTGATAAAGTCATTTCCTCTCCTCATCGAAGGTAGGAAAGGAAGCGGGGAGCTGGGCCTGAAAAGGAGGGGAAATCCCGTTAGTAACCACGGCAATGGCTTCCCCGCATTTTGGAAGGCGGTCGAATCCCACTTCGGCACCCCGTCTGTCCGTGAGACGACCTGCCTTCCTGACAGAAGGAGCCGTCCGGTTGCTCACGGGGCCTGAGCTCGCCTCAGCGGCCCCTGGCTAGCAAGATCACCTCCGGACGCAACAGCCAAGATCGCTCCTGAAAGAGACTCCAAACTCCGTTTACAGCAATGTCCTGGCAGCCACGCAGCCACGCGCAAGCAGCAGCGCCTCGAGAGCTCTTCGCCAGAGCATCCAGACGCAGGTAAACACACTGTGAACAGCTCGGATTGCCCGATAAAGGACCAGGAGGACTGAGCTATGGCTACGGACAAGATGGCGCCACCGGCTCGAAGCAACTCCTGTTGAAATCATTTCCTCCCCTCCCCGCAGGGCCATCTGTTGCTCTGCGTGACGCACTCTGGCTAGTTCCCCAAATCGCAGACCCCGCAGGGAAGTAATCTTAGGGCCGGGATCCCTGGCAGGCAGAGGTATACGCCGGGCCACCGGCAGCTGGGGCGAGGGTCTTCCCATCCTCCCGGGACCCTCTTCTGCCAAGACGGCAGGACGTCTGTCAAGACGCTATCAGGCAAGGCAGAAGAGATAAGATAGATCCTTTGGTAAATATAGAAAGTACATGACGAATTGCTTTCATTAAAAGCAAAGCATTACATTAGCGGGGAATTAGCCTTCTTTAAAGAGGCCCTGGCGGATTATTACTTTACTGATGAATCGTCCAGGAAATGTGCAAACTCAGCAGAAATGGGGTCTCCACGGGGCCCTGGAGCTGCAACTGCAGCACCAATCAAAAGTAAGACTTGATGCGGCAGCTGCTTGGTGGAAACGCCAGAATGCGAGTGGGCTTGTCAGAGAGGAGAGAGCGAGCGAAAGAACTGCTCGGGCAGTTGCAGCAAACTGTCAGATCATTCTCACTCGTTGCTCTTGGGCTCTTGCGATGGATTCCTGCAACTGAAGCCGTATCTGCAACTGGGCCTCCTGATACGTCTGAGGCAGCCCCTGTGTCACGCCTCACAAACACTTGCCTTTTCTGGCCTTCTCAACCACGGAGCATGTGACTCAGTCGGACGGCAGGGCTACGAACAGCGGCGAAGAGAAGGGGGGCGGGGGTGGAGGGAAGCATGTGCAGACTGGAGGCTAAATTCTTCCCAAAAGCACATTATGGCAAACGGTCCCTTCGCCCTTGGGAACCTGTTTTTAGTTCTGTCCTTGGCCAAAGCATTTTACCATCTCAGAAGCAGCTTCAGTTGCTCACAATAGTTGTGATTCCTAATAACCATGACGCTCCTTTCTAACACAATCTAGGCGTCGTCATTAAAGGAGCGGCTAACACTTTCAGGTACTTTTCTTTACGGAAGTAAGAGATCCACCACTGGCTTCAGAAATTCTAACTTGTGGTTTCCAAATCTTAAGTGGGTCTTATCGTGCATAACTTTCCAAAGTCCCAATATAGCTAGGGCTCCCCCGTTTTAGAGAGAAGGCCTTTCTTTTCATTAAGTAGGATGCCATACTCATAGATGCATCTACAGAGAAGCCACGTACAGAGAAGGAATAAATGTTTATAGTTATCGGCAATAACCAGATTACTACAATTCAGCACTCAAAACTCCAAAACGAAGAGCAGGAAACATGAATTAGCACCAGGCGCGGTGTTTTATCATAACTGCCGTCCTGAGGGTTGACTCAAGTTACCCCAGGGGTGTCCAACCTTGACGACGTTAATAGCCGTGGACTTCAACTTCAATGTCTGGCTGGGGAATTCTGGGAGTTGAAGTCCACGAGTGGTAGAGAGGCCACGGTTGGACACCCCTGAGTTACTTTCCCACTTGTTAGAGCACAGGGCAAAAGGAGATCCATATCTTAATACTCTGTGGGTAAGGAAAGTAAAGCACAATTTATTGAAACTGCAGGAAACTTCTCAGTTCACATGATAGTAAAAGGCATTTAACTAGACAGAGGTTTTTTTTAAAAGCCGATTGAAAGCAACAGCCAGAAGACGTTCCTGCATTCTTCTACTGAAAATGTAAAACATGCCAGAAATGTTTCTTGTTCCAGGTCTCATACCACTTTGGGGAGAGGGGGGGAGAGAAGCACCGGGTGGCCCATGCCCCATCTGTTGACTTGGAATTAAACCCCACCAGATTTCAAAGAGAAGCCCGGGGACCCCCTGCAGCTCTGGAATCCAACTATTTCCGGTGGTACAAAAGGAGCAAGAGACCCCCAACCTCTCGGGGGAGATACAGGAAGGAAGCCTCAACTCTCCTCCCCCCTGCCCTTCAATTTCTTTTTCAAAGACCTGGGCTTTCATTACACCCATTGCTCAAATCTTTCATGAGAGACTTAAGTTAGAAGTCACAAATCATCAGACACCAATAAGACAAAGAGGCTGTGCGTTTGAAAGGGAAAGAACAAATCAAAAGATTTGTTTCTAGAGCTAAGCAGGAAAATGAATCCTATCTTTCATTCTGTCACGTGCAAACACACACACACAGTCAACAGATGCAGCAAAACTGGGCATTAGGCACAGAAGTCCATATGCAGAACACACATCCGATCTTTCCTGCCTTAGTAAAAAAAAAAAAAAAGGGAAAAGCATATCAGCAGAACAGCAAGGAGTCGTGGCAGAGATCGCAGTAATTTTCTTGCCTTCCAACTGTCTAAACATGAAGTTCTGCAGAGAAAAAAAAAGAATCAAGCTAAGATTTAGAAAGTAAAATGTATTTCAGGAAGGAAGAAGGGAATCAGCATCATTTCTCTAAAGCGCACAAACTAGTTTTCTTCATATATCTCCCGTTTATTTCATCATTCAGGTAACAACTTAGCTGCCTAGGCGAAGAGACCGTGAAGGGGTCCTCTTTTAAAAGTTAACTTTAATAGGATTGTCTCACTTGAAGGTAGGCTGATCTGTGTGTATTTCACTTTATTTTTTCTTCTTCTGCGTTATCCTCCAATCACGACAGGGCTTCTAGAATGAAAGCTTAAGCAAAGAATTGGTGAATCTGATCCTCATGCCGAGATTGACTGCCACTTTACAGCTGGGAATGAAATGCTTTCAGGAGAATTTCTTTCTAGAAAAGCTCAGGGAAAACAGGGATTATTGGCCAAATTTATGTAGCTCGGATTCCTGGGGAACCTCATCCACGGAACCATCACGCCCCAAGGAGCTCAGGAGTGTCCACCCCCCATCAGGGGACCTGCCTTTCTCCAACAGGATGATTTTGTCATGTGCCTTTCAATGTTGCGTACTTCAAGGCGCCTTACACAATTGGGTGCTTTTGAAACAAAAGCCAGAGGAGATCCTGTTGAACCATCAGCAGAAATCACTGAGAAGGGAGGAGGAGGAGGAGGAGAACAGGAAACCTGACTCACGAGGAGCAACAAGTCAACCAAGTATTTCTGAGATTAAAACACACAAACACATCGCTATGCAAGGAATGGAGAGAGCAGAGAGCTGTAGATACTGAAGAAGCCCTCAAACAATTCCAACCCTGAAATTATGCTAATATCACCGCATTGCCCAATGTGGGCTTCCTCTTAACAGTGCAACAAAGAGTAAAGTAGATAAACACAAACTTACTGTCTGGAGCTTAATGGAGCTGCAATTCAACATATCTAGATAGTGCAAGGATGGGGAAAGCTAGATTACAGAGACAGAGAGAGACAGAGAGAGAATAAAATCAAATTTCCACACCCAGAGTTTTCTTGGGGTGCAGAGTAGGACCATTGCAGATTTTACACACTGCTATGGAAACAGAGAAGAAAACCCATTTCATACCTCTCTTGATCTTACAAGGTGTGGGGCCACTTAGCAATTCAGGCAGCGATTTCCCATCAGGTTTGAGACCATGTTTATGATAGATGAGATGTGCCACAGGAAAAGATTTCCCAAATGCTAAATGACAATTTACTCATTTTAAAATAAGGCTTACAAAATTCAGAACAATTCTGGTTCTTGCACTAAATGTTATTGTGAACAATCTGGATATTGCAAGCACAACATCTGTGTTAGCAAACCTCCAGACAATCTCTTGCTCAACGATCTTGCATTAGGACATATTAAACTCTCCACCTTATTGAAATAAAACAGGAAGCGTTTGCAAATCATCCCAAAGTACCCTAGCCTTGCTGAAGTGCCAACTCCGTTTTTGGTCAAAGGGACTGTAGCTAACTGGCTAATGCAGGGGCAACTTTGTTAGGAGTTATCTGTAACATTATTGATTCAACTAAGGCTATAGTGTGTTCAAGTATTTGGGACACAAATGTTGCCAAGCCGGCAAGCAAAGACAAACAAACAAAACCCTAAACATACACCCGGAATTGGATGCTTGACATAATTCTTTTTTTTACTTTTGTCCCCTGAAATGCAGAGTTGGTGTAGCATAAAATATACTCAGTACCTGCCTGCAGCCGAACCAAGGAGGCGTAGGGGATAAAAATCCAAGACGTCGCATACTAAGCCGAACAACGAAAGTTTTGTTTGCTTGTTCTCTGCTTCATTTATGCAAGAACAGTTTCATTCTTTAATTGCGGATTCAGAGAGCTGACTAAACCTCATAAATCACAATAGCCCAGAGAAGCTATTATTTACTCTTTCAATCTCAAAGATTAACT
>JANHFL010005578.1:70780-90725 GCA_032468155.1 Oxyrhabdium leporinum
GCCCTCCCCCCCCACCGGCCTGGCCCGGCCTGACGTGGAAGAGCAGAGATCCGACTGGGGCGGTGAGTCAGTTTCCTGCCTCCCCTCCGGAGCCGGGCAGGTTTTGGCACCGCGAGAGCCCCGCGCGGGACAGGCAGGAACAGGGGCCGTCGGAAGGCGGGCGGGCGGAGCCACCTGGGACTGCAGGTGAAGCGAGGAGGAGGAGGAGCGGCTTAGTCAGCCGGGCCAGGACTTTTGTTCTTCCTCCTCCTCCTCCTTCCCTTCTTTCTCCACCTCCTCTTCTCACGGTGACTTCACTCCCCGCAGGCGCCGCCGGAGTTTCCACGTTGTGGCCCGGCGAGGCGGCCCCGCTGGCAGAGAAGGGAGGACGAGGAGAGCCCCTTCTCCGCCCAGGCGGCTGGAGCGCAGCGGACGAGGATCGCCGAGGAGGGCAGCGGCAGGAGACCCCGGGCAGATAGACGCCGGCTTCAGACTGCATTTCTTCACCTTGCGTCACCCGGCGCCTCTGGGATCTGGGAAGGCGAGGAGGTCGCTGGAAAACGTCGGACGGCAGAGGATCGGCCGAAATAGCCGTCGTTTGGGGAGGGCGACAGGCCTCCGGTGGTTGGGACGCTGCTTTCCACCCTTCGTGGTCTGTTTAGAAGAGTTTTGGAAGAGAGAGACTTGGGGAGCGATTTGGAGACTCCGTGGTACTTTTGGTTCTACAAGATGAGATGAGGAACCAGGCGAGGAGCTGGACGTGGAGGCCAGAAGACTCCGAAGCTTCCGAAACTTTGGCGAAGACTTCTCCAGAGCCTTTGAAAGAGCCGGAGAACTCTATTCGCTGCTGCTGACCGTTCAACTCAGGAATACAGAGCACTAAATTCCTCCTTCGCTTATCTGAGCTGGTATTTATTTCTTCTTGGTGCATCAGTCTCTCCTCCGGCTCTTTGAGCCCAGCCATGGCCTTCTCCCAGGTTCAGTGTCTGGATGACAGTCACGTCAACTGGAGATCCAGCGAATCCAAGCCCGAATTCTTCTACAGCGAGGAGCAGAGGTTGGCCTTAGAAGCTCTGGTAGCCAAAGGGCCGGAAGCCTTCCATGAAGTTCTCAAGAAGGAGAGCATCCGAGACTTCCTCTCCGAGCTGGAGCTCAAAAAAGTCTTGGAGACCCTGGAAACCTACGACCCCGGTGCGGAGTATCCCCTGAAGGAGAGGAGTGGCTGTGCGGACGGTGGCAGCCAGACCGATGACCAAGGCCCAGGGCCTTCTTTGGAATACTGGCCGGAAAGATCTGACCGATCCATCCCGCAACTGGACCTTGGCTGGCCAGAAGCCATTGCGTACCGTGGGGTGACCCGGGCGGCCGTCTACATGCAGCCGCCCATTGATTGCCAGCCCCACATCAAAGAGGTTGTGCGCAAGATGATCTTCCAGGCTCAGAAGGTGAGAGGGCTGTAGGTGGGAGTGCCGTGTGTGTGTGATGGGTTAGATGTCCTCTGGACCAACCTCAACATCTCAGGAGCTTCCTGGGAGGTCCGCCTGGAGGAGGAGCCACCACAGAGCTGATCTAGTGTCTCGGGGAGCTCATCCTGGGCTTTGCTTATGGGTGCTCTCTGTCCCATCCCCCAGAGGATAGGGCTGGATGAGGACAGGTTGAAGAGCTAATGGCTAGAGGCCAGCATCCCTGACGCTGGAAAGACTGGGGAGATAGAATGGGGTGGAAGGAAGAGGCCCCCATTCCCAGAAATTGACTGACTCCCAAAAAACATGAATCAAAACTGAGCCAAAATCTCAGTTTTTCATTCTTCAAACTCTCAGCTACTCGCCTTCCATAATCCGAATAGCTATTCGTGGGGAAAGGTCCTTGCGCTGAATATGGGTTCCAAGTCTTGCTGAAAGGCCGAAGGCATTTTTCTACGCTTTCCTTTGCGTCTGGTCTCTGGATCCCCCAAGTCTAAACACGGCACAAGACCAGCTTTGTTTGTTTCACTTAGAAAAAGAAATGGAACAGGAAGGGAATCGGATTTGGGCCTCCAAGAATTCAGTTCGATGCACAGCTGGAAAAAGGCCATGTGGTTCAAAGGCCCCGGGCAACTTTCAGTCTCAGTGTTCCCATCTGCAAAATGGGAGTAACTGTGACCTAGATTTTTCAGGCTGTTGCAAGAAAGAGATAAAAGGCTACTTATTAAAATTCAGCCCCATATTATAAACAACTACCTTAATCAAAAGTAACTGCAAATGGTCTCCACGTACTCTCACTTGATTAACATATTTCAAAATCTCCGGTCCAGCCCTGGACATACCTTTCCCTCCTCCTCCTAATTCACTTTCAACTCAGATTAATTAAAATCGGGAGCGTGAGATCCAGGCCCAAATTGGTTTTCAGTCTTTAGAGCTCCAGCTGACGTTTAGCAATCGAGCATCCGCAGCTGGCGTGAAAGCGATTTCCATTGCAAAAGACGAAGCTGCCAACCCAGAATAAATACATAAATTTATGTACTTTTACCACATTAGGTTGGGAAACGAAAGCTGTCAGCGGGCAAATAAAGGAGTTTTCCGGCATGTACCTGCTGGCGGATTCCCACACATTTATATCCCTCTTCAATTGCAGTATCAAAGGGTATTTTGTAGAGGTAAAAGGAGCCAAAAAGCCTCTTTTTTTTAAATCTTCAGTTGCCTGTCATCAAGCCATAATGAGAAATTAAATGCATTATGAGAAATGAAATATAATGCCTGTAATTATATTTGAAAGACGTTGAGCCTGTGCCAGTCCATTGGATTCCAAGTTGGGGAGTAGTTGGCTTTGTCGGGAAGATTAGAGAGCCTACCATGCAAGGGATCCACAGTCAAAAGAGTCAAGATGGCAGCTACAACTGTGCCAACAAGACCCTGCCCCCTTTTTATGTGGGCTGCGTGTAAAAAGGGATGGAGCGTGGTGGTTGTGTGGCTGCCATTTTGAGTCCTTTGCAGAAAGGAGCATGGCAGGCTGTGGTGTGTATGAAAGCACATATCCACAGGTTGATGAGAATTGTGTTACACTCCACTGCATAACCAAGGATGGTCTTGGAGGAAAAAAATCTGCAATATTCTGAATAGATGCAGTCCAGGGAAAAACACTCTACCAGGTGACAAGAATACCTGAAAACAAGGTGAGAGAGAGTGAAGGAAATCACTGGGACATCAGGAATCCAAGAACGGCGATTGGTTTGGTGAGCCTCTTTGTTTCCACGGCTTAATAACAAGTCTATTTATACCTTTGCACGAAAAGGAATTAATATAACTCTAGAAGCATAACTGATTTCATTGCTTACTATGAATGATGGAGAAAATTAGTGGCTTGAAGGATGATGAGATGTTCCAAATGTAGAGCCAGCTTTTTGTATACCGGTATCAAAGTGGCCTTTTCAAAATATCAAAAGAATTACAGAGGTTTACAAGAAGCAAGATGGAAAAGCTCAGTGAAACTTTAAGATGGGCAGAAGGTGTTCAGACCAGACTCTTGTTCTTTAGTTTCTCTTTGCTGAGAAATACATGTCTGTGAGAAAGTGAGTTTACCTTGTGTTTATTAATTTAGAGAAAGCATTTGATAAAGTTGAATAGGCTTGACGTATGGAATGTTTTTCGCAAACATGGAGCGGAAGGTCGGTTGCTAAGTGTGAAAAAATGGAGGTGTGAGAATGAACGGATGCTTTGCGAATGGGTCAGCGGAAAGCAGGACATCCCACCGGCGGATTGTTTACTGCATTTCTGGATAAACATGTCAGGATAACCTCTGGTGACAGAGAGACATTTTGTTTTGATGATGTGGACACATCTGTATTTTTCTATGCAAATGGTGCCATGTTGTTGCCATCTTGTCGTCAATTAAAAATTAATGTAGCCAAGACTATGGAAGTTGCATCTGAGGGGGGAAACAGAGCGAACAATTGCAAGTGTAGGCATAAATGGTGAAAAACTAAAGCAAGTCGATTGGCCAGCAACTGACTTGAAAAGCGGGCTTCACAAGTTATCCTAAGCCAGGATTGTCTCATTGCTTGGTCGCATTGACTCTTGACGAGTAAGAGCAGCTGAATTCACACTTTCTAGCTCCCTTTTCCTCCAGAAATCAACAAGCCCACAATTGCTTCACACTGGATCTCAGGCGCTGAGTTTTTGTTGAGCTGATCCATCCGGACTCCACCAAAGACTACCTTGGGCAAGCTGGGGCTTGTGAGACCCTTCTAGCCATAACATCAAAGTGTCCTTAGGAGATTAAGCTTCTCTTTTGAGCTGCCTTGGCTTCACCCGGGATTGCTTAGGCACCAAGCATCTCTTTTATTTGCAGTAGCAAAAGTGATCATCTTGCGTTTCTAAGAAGCCTCCCAAAAATGGCCAAATGTCCACTTTTTTCAACATAAAATGAAAATGGTTCTCAGCATTTCAAAGCTTTCCTAGGGGATTCTGGTGCCTTTCGTTCCCTGCCCAGGTGTTTCTCTTACGGAAGAGTCAGAAAATGTGGTGGCAGGTCTTGGATGTAGCTGGGAGATCTCCTGTAATGTTAGACGCAGCTCCGGGTCCTGCCTACTTCAAAGGAGGTCTTCTTGTGGACAAAAGGCACACCTCCAGGTTCAAAGGTGCTTTCTGAAGAAGAAATGGAGCCTTCGGTGTAGAAATATTCCAAAGCTCTGGAGAGATTGGCAGCTCATTGACAGCTTGGCTGACTTGACCAAGGAGACTGAGTCTGAACACATCAGCGGGACCTTATGAAGAAGGACAGGTCTGGATGCCTTCGGTTGGGTGATTCCCCAAATTTCAGCAACCATCAGAGCTGTGTCAACATGATCTGAGGGGTTTGTAGTTTTTAGATGAACTCGGCTGGATTGCACTCATTAAGGAGTGACAACGGGAGGCAAGGAAAGCAGAGTTGGAGAGCGAGACAGGCAG
This sequence comes from Oxyrhabdium leporinum, assembly GCA_032468155.1. Classification (NCBI taxonomy): domain Eukaryota; kingdom Metazoa; phylum Chordata; class Lepidosauria; order Squamata; family Cyclocoridae; genus Oxyrhabdium; species Oxyrhabdium leporinum. Next base: position 75,685 of record JANHFL010005578.1, read on the forward strand.
CATATAACTTTAATAAATCATTAAATTCTCAACATTCAAAAGTAGTTTCTCGTATTGTCTGGGACAATTCCACCTGTCTCGTTTTGGGCCACTGAATCACAGACCAGACGCCTTTAGGGCAGGTCAAATTCCGTGTCATTTCTGTGTCACCTTTTCTCACAACATTTAATTTTCAAGATCTGTTGCCAACAGCTGCCATTGGCAAATCCTACGGCGGTGGGCTAGATTGGGAAGTCCAAAAGATCCTGCAAAAATCCAGAAACAAATCTCCGGTGCCATTGTTTGTGAAACCATTGGTTGAATTGGGAAGAAGTTTTGCTGTTTTAGTGGCCCCTCCAGGGCAGCTGAGTGCTGATGAGATCCTGTCTCTTCTGATACACTTTTTTCGGGGTTCATTTGTTCATCCTTGCACTGCTCTGAACGGTATTTTTTGAACATTGCTCCAGGTCTCCAAGTGGATGGTTTTTTTGCAAATCTCACAGATGAGAACTCTCTCGCCAAACAAGAGGCTCCAATTTGTCCTTTTCCATTCCTGACCCATGAAATTCAAGAGCAAAACCAAGAAAAACTTTACAGAAATATGTGTTCTAATAAAGATGTCTGAAATCACTGCAGTTGTTAAGTGAATCGTCCGGTCGTGCTATGCTATCATGGCACCACTAGCCTGTCTTTTCATTAAACTAGTTTTGAGACCCCCGGTTAAGAGCATGGGTCAACAACTTAGCCTTGGCTGGCACCTCATCGCATCCGCCAGATTTAAGACAAGCTGATTTCAGAAGCAACGGAGGCCACCGCATCCAGCCTTCGAAGGCCATAAACAGGCTGGGAGGAATCTAACTCTGTCACTGCTTCCTGATCCACTCAAAAATGCAGACCAGCCGCATAGTCTCAATAGCTGCAGAAGAGTAAAAACCCGGTGATGGAGAGAGACCCAAGAAATGCCCGTCATCTGCAGTTCACAGCAGGCCTGCGCCCACCGGCTCTCTGGAGGAAAGCGGCTTGTTTTACAGTAGAGAAAATGCAGTGAAGAGAGGAAGCCCACAGGAGGAAAAATCCCTTTGCTAAACTGGAGGAGCGCTTGGGGAACTTGGCTTCTAAATCTGGCATTTGATATGCAAAGAACTAAATTCAGTTTCACTCTGGACAGGGAGCAGGATTTATTTTGACAGGTCAGCTGGCGGGAGGGAGGATAAAACCATTAATCCACCATTTGAATGGTGACGCTGAATGATATTCCTGAAATGTTTCCTTGGGTGGGTTTGTGAAGCATTCAACAGCATCCTGTCCGGAAACCGTTTATATAAATAGTATTACACACGAATCAATCAAACTCTGCATGGTTACTTTTCAGACAGAAAGCTGCTTCCTGTCGGTTTCAACTTTGAGACCTGGAGACAGAAACCCTGGTTAAGAAATCGCAAACCAGGATATCCTGGTTTCTTTTGGATTACGATGTCCATGAAATCTTTAGCAGAAATCCAGTTTTGGTCTGGGAAAATGATACCTGGCTCTTGCTCCCTTTTGGAAAAGGCTGAAAACTTTCAATGCTTTTTTTAAAAAAAACTTTGCAGAGACTATGCTCTCTTTGTCTCTGTTTTAATCGATAATTTAACAGGATAATCTTTCGCTCGGCTGCCTGGAAAGCTGCATCAGAAGAAAGGTCTTTTTTGCCTCCTGCTGTTGGTACACAGAACGTAGAATCCAAGGGCCGAAAGGGACGTCAGAGGTCTTCTAGTCCAACCCCGTGCTCAAGGCAGGAGATCCCTATCTTGGCCAAATGGTTGTCCAGTCTATTAAAGTGTATCTTTAAGCCCTGGGATTAGCCGCTGATGCTAGTTACCTAGCAGGGGCAGGTAAATGCTGAAGTGACAGGGCTCTACCTATTTCCCCTGGTCGCCAAAGCACTAAAAAAGAATTATTGACTCACAAAGGAAGGGGAACAAACACTGAAAGGCTGCACTGGGGCGTCTGCAAGCTTCGCGGTGCTGCTCTGTTTATTCAGCAAGGATTGCTCAGCCTGACCTCCCGATTAACCCCGTTGCTAACAGCAAAGCCCCTGGCCAAACCTCCGGGCCCTGGATTCTTCCAGCAAAGCTGCTCTTCCCCACCTGCGCACCTTTTCACGCCTCTTGCAGGGCCCGGGAGAGGCAGTCTAGCTGCAGAAGGAATGGCAAGATTGCAGGGTAAGTGCCTTGACCGCGGAGGGTCTGGTCGGCCAAGGGAGAGAACTGGACACAGAGGAGGAGGAGGAGGAGGATTTATAAGGCAGCTTTCCCCCCCCCCCACACACACACCCATTTCCAAGGATGGTTGGGTTGATGGGACCTCAAGAGCAGTTTTCTCAATCTTTGCAACTTTTAAGGTGTCTGGACTTCAACTCCCAGAATTCCCCGGCCAGCAGGACGGAAACAGGGAGGAGGTCAGATGCTGGCTGGGGTGCAGGATTGGTCATTCCTGCTCAAAGCCACTGAACTGATGGATTGTGTGGGACTGACAGACAGCAAGAAGATGGACAGATAGAAGGATATGGAGAAATCAGCGGGCCTGAAGGTTGCAATTTTTTTGGCAGCAAGACAGAAGAAGATGGATCCCATTTCCAAGGATTTTTTGGGGGAGAGTGTCCCAAGCTAGCCAGCTGCTCTGAGTGAACCTCCCCCCAAAACTGACCATGTTCGTCTAAGGCAGAGACGAATCATTTGAGAACTTTTCAAGAACATTTCACCCTGGAGAAACAGAGTTTTGGAGAACCTCTGTCTTGCCCAAGTAATTGATCTCAGGAAAATGGGACAACAGATTTATCTGCTGAGAAAGCAAAAAAATAAATAAATCCTGATCTTTTTTTCATCAAGCAGAAGCTGCTTCAGGAGAAGATTTGGGACCCAAGAGACACTCAACGTTTCTTCTCCAAAGAGCTTCGAAAACAGGTTACGTGTGCCTGGCCCAAGATGAAAGCAAAAGAAAGCAACATCTGCGAGCGCCTGGAGGGGAATTTTGCCCTTAATTATGCCAACAAATCTCCTCCAACTTCCTCAGCTTTGGATCCCAGATACGGGAACCCAGCTGAGATTTCCAGTTGGCTCTGGACCCCAGTGACGTTTGCAGGAGGAACCAAACGTTACTTCGCAAGGGAAATTTGAGATCCAGAAGTCACCACCGAGTTCCACGCCCACGTGGATGTCCACAGGATAGGGTCACAAAAAGCCCACCCACATTCATGTGCATCGCGAACGTTCCACGTGTCCACACTTTCTCCCGCCATCTTGGGTTTTTGCCTTTTTGGGACTGCCCCCTGCAGACCCCCCCAGCCCATGAACTTGTCTTCCTGGCAAATTACTTCCCTGCCTCTCTCCCTTCCTGCTCTTCCCAACGCAAAAGCAGCCACGGTTACACAATTGTCGCTCGGATTCTTTGCGTGGCGCACGGGGTATTTGCGAGACGCTCAAGACACAGGCTGATCTTAACAGGATGGAACGGGATCATTAAGCGTGATTAAAAAGGCAGCGTCTTGAGACAGCTAAGTAATTGCTCCACGTAACAAGGGGAGCTTAAGTAGGCCATGGGAGAGGCAGCCGCTCGGTCGTGAGATGGCATTGAGCAGCTTGGCTTGGTGGTGCACGCAAGCCACTCCGCCTCCCAGGCGTGCCTCCCTTGCCCAATCTGCCAAAAGCCGGTTAGATGGCTGCCTCCTGACCTCCCACGGAGAAGAGGCCCTCTTCAGTCACAATTCGCCTCGCCCAGAGCTACATCTTCCAAACCCTGGAATGAAGGCGCAGCCGATCAAAAGGATCCCAGAGACAATGGTTGAGAAATCCCGGTGGAGACAGCCTGTTCAAAGTTGGGCCCCTTCCCTCCCATTTGGTCAACCCCAAAACGGCTGGCGCCGCGGCCAGATCCTGATGCATCTCCGTTGCCACGGGCCCACCAGCCTCACCTAGGAAAAGGGCGTTCTCGTGAAGAGCTCTCGGTTTGGACGTTTGGCGTGGCGATGGTCTATCTCAACTGCTTCTAGAGGCCTCTTGGCCACCTATGGTCCGCCTGGGGAGGGCAGGAGGGGACACGCTAGGGATCGGGACTCCTTTGCCCCTGAAGGACTTTCTGGGTCTTTCCTCAAGGACCACTTTGGTCACACACGCACACACACACACACACACCAAGTATGACATGGGAGAGCCAGAGACACTGCCACCATTCCTGGATAGTGATTTTTTTTCAAGGATCTCCTGCAAGACCACTATTGGAAACTGGGGAGCAGAGCGAACGAAAGACCCCCTCCCCAAAAGGCAATGACTATTCCAGACAGTCGAGATTTTGCAACCTGTACTGTTAGAGAACGGGTCCCCACCCTGCAACCTCACAGCTTACCTCAGGACTCAAACACAGACCCAAAGTGTGTTCTGCTGGCTTTTTCACGTGTGTGTGTGTGTGTGTGTGTGAGAGAGAGAGAGAGAGAGAGAGAATTCCTAACAAATACAGCTCTGAACTTAATCAGCTCCTGTAATGTTTTTCTCACGTTTTCCTTCTTCCAACCAACAACTGATGCGCCAGTGCAACAGATCAGAGCTAGATCCAAAAACCTTCACTCGAAACTGGATCCTGCCTCTTCCTACAGACCCCTAATAACCACATTTCGGGTTCTCCCAGGTGTCCAAAACCTTATTCTGCACCAGCGGTCCACACAATCCACTTGGCAAGATCAATTAAAGTCAGAAGCATACAGACTCAGCTCAATTAAATCTCGGATGCTTTAGGGTGTTCCACAAATCCAGCCTGTTTGGCTGGTTCACTTTTGACATGTTGTGAGGATTCAGAATCCTGTGACTCTGGTGTGAAAACAGCAACACGTCCTATGTTTCTTTTTAAAAAGGAGGTTTGGCTACCGTGATCCCTGATTTTTCGCTTTTAGCAAGAAAAGTCAGTTAAGTCTTGCCTATAAGAACCAGAAGCAACCTACATTTAAAGTTTTTAGAGTTTGGGTGTTTTTCTGTCGTTGTTATTGTTTGATTGTTTATGTGTACCTGTTCTGTTTGTTTGTTTTTAACCGTGTGAGCAGCTGATAGTTGCGTGTGTCAAATAAGTAGCTATACAAACTGAATGAATGCCCTTTGCTTGTAAATAAATCCCATTAGTCTCTCTCTCTCTCTCTCTCTCTCTCTCTCTCTCTCTCTCTCTCTCTCTCACACACACACACACACACACACACACACACACACACGCCTTACAGTAGTGTTTTCCTTGCAACTTTAAGATGTGTGGACTTCAACTCCCAGAATTCTCTTAAGTTGAAGTCCATACATCTTAAAAGTTGCCAAAATTGAGAAATACTGCCTTACAGCCAACAATGCAACAGTTAGGAGGCTGCCAAGATTTGGAGGATGCAAAAACTCACCGGAAAAGGGGGCGTCCTCCCCTTAATTTATGTGAGTCGCAATTCCTGGGAAAAGGGCTTTGCCTTGAACCCACACATTCCTATAGGCAAAAAACCCCTCCTTGCTACAGTTTCTCAGAATCTCTAAAAAGGGAAGCAGAGTGAATCAGCAGCAGCTCCCTTCTCATTTCACCTCGTCTGCTCCCAATCGTGTTTCAATTCCCGCTCGTTATTTTTTTGCCACCTGCCTCGGTTTCCCTTCGCTGACCCGGTGACTTTCCTGCTCTTGAATGAAACCTCTCGGGGCCAAGAACCGACTCTTGTAAGAACTACATTACTCAACCCCAAGCCAGAGCTCATGCCAGAAATATTATTCCCCCCTTTCTCTTACAAGCTGTAAACACGTCTTGGCTCCTCTCGGAGCAGGTAGGGTTACATCGGACGTCAACTCCCTTTCTCCCACAAAATGCGTAGAAGAAAAGTATTTTTCCCAGCTCTTGTTTGGAGAAAAAGGCCCACCCACCCAGCTGGGACCCAGATGGAAAAGATTTTCCTTTTGGAAAGGCTGGCCTTGCGAGAGAGAGGGGTTTTTTTCAGGGCATTGTAAAACACCTTTTTGCTTGCAGCAAGCCTCTTTCAGCAGAAGCATGGGTTCGGATTCGGATTTTTAGGAATTGGGACTCTTTGCTCCTCTTTGGAAGTTGAAGCTGCCCTAAACTCAGCCTCTGAAGAGGGGGGGACAAAAGCAATGTTTGCCATGTCTAGGGACAGTCATCCAGGTCATGGTTGACCCAAAGGTGCTTTTTCAAAAGGCACTGGGCTTTCTTGGGGGGGGGGGGGGGCTTCATTGCTACGTTCTGCCTGAGGCAGATCTTCTGTGCAGATACCTTCTTTCCTAGTTGCAATCAACCCATTTAGACAGTTGCGTCCTTGAGGTTCTGCTGTAAGCCAGCTCTTGAGTTTGGGGTGATGGAGCCGGAGAGTCAAGATTTATTGCCATGCTTGGTGTGAATCAGGCACCTCCAGAAATGCTGGGATTACCATTCCCAGAATCCCCAGCCAACTAAGGTAAGGCCAGATCTGGAAGTACGTTTTGCTCCCGTGGCTGAGGTCTCCTTTCTCCCTCTCGGCAGGTTGTCGCGGTGGTCATGGACATGTTCACGGATGTTGACATCTTCAAGGACCTCCTGGACGCTGGCTTCAAGCGGAAAGTGGCCATCTACATCATCATCGACGAATCCAACCTGAAATATTTCCTCCAGATGTGCGAGCGAGCACAGATGCACGCCGGCCACCTGAAGGTAAGTCAGCCCCGAGTCTATCAAACGGTCCAGTTGAAAGGTTGTCCACAAAAGGGAAGAGATCAAAGCCCCTCGGGGTGCGTCAGAGGCAGCCTTTTGTAGTCTGAGCTGATGTCTTCATTGGCCCATTCAGGGCATAATTACTTTCCCGTTTTGCAATAATTGCAACTTTCCCAAATTCCTCTAAGCCTTGGCTTTGGAGACGGCAGCGCTCGCCAGCCAATCATATCCATGCTGGGGCAGCCAGCACTTGCGAGAAGAATCTCCGTGGCACCAGTTGGCTATGATATTGGCTTTCTTCCAGTCGTTCCTTCGGCAGCTCTGAGAGGGGAAGACAGCAGAATTTCACGATGATCCCAGTTTCTAAGCTAAGCAAGATCCTAGCCCTCATTAATGGAAAGGTAGTCTCAAGAGTCTTGATTCATGCCTAGAAAGCTTCCCCCCCAACCAAGTCAGCCTCTGACTGCCGATGAGGTTAGGGACAAATTTCTACAGTTTTCGTGGCCATAGTTTCAGGAGTGACTTTGCCAGGACCTTCTTCTTGGATAGAGGGAGAGTGACTGGCCTCCAAAGTCACTCCGTTGGCTTCATACCTAAGGCAGGACTAGAACTCAACCGAAGTTCTAACCGAACAGAACAGAATAACAGAGGCAGAAGGGACCTTAGAGGTCTTCTAGTCCCATTTCAGACAAAGAATTCTCCGGTCTCTTCTTCAAAACCTCCAGTGATGGCACACCCACAACGTCTCTGGTGGCAATCGCTCCACTGGTAAATTGTTTTCACTGTTTTCTAACTCGTGTAGACCAAAACAGGTAAAGAGGTGGCTCAGATACATTTCCTGTGCTAAGAACCAATTGTTGGAGGCCTGAATAGCTTCTTATTCCACGTGACTGACAAATTTGCATTTTGCAGGAGCTCACCAAGATGGCAAGAAGTGATAAAAGCTGAGGAAAAAAACAGCACACCTCTTGCATGATATCTATAGGGACAAAGAAAGACTTTTACACCTTGACTGGTTGTTTCAAACGGTTGAGCCCACCAGACACACATCCTAAGGTTCACCGTTCCCATTTTGCAAATGAATCAAACGGGGGCTGGGGAAAAGAAGGACAAAGCCACAGGTGAGCTCTGAGCGGTGGCGGATCCCCAAAAGGCCGCGTCAGGAAGCGGCTGGCGATGGGACCAGGGTTGCCACAGGCTTCACATCAGAGCGTGCTTGGCGATCTTGAAGCACTGCTGAGAGAGAGAGAGAGAGAGAGACGGGGCTGAGCAGATGAGTTCATGCCCTCTTGCTAGCCACACGCACTGATATTTGGCGGGCCAAAGGTGGGAGCTCCCTCGGTCTCATTCCGAAGCACTTTAGAACTGCCCTTTACCCACTGGGAGAGTGTAAACAAAAAACGCCTTTCCCTTGAATTGCCCTGGAGGAAAGCCTCATCCTGCTTGTGTTCCAGCTCAGCTCTTTTCTTTGAAAACTGCATTTTATGCGGCTCCACCTTTAGCATATAACACCGACAAAAGGCCTGGCTCTGGAAGGGAGCTTGTATTTATTCGCCATGTTCAAAGCTCATAAGCTGCTCCAATCAAAACCAAACGCATCTGCTTCAAAGATCTGGAGATGTTTGCTCGGGTGGGCAAGAAGCCGGATTCTCCAGTGCTGTAGAGTAGGGTTTCTTAACTTTAAGAACTTCAGGATTTGTGGACGTCAACTCCCAGAATTCCCCAGGGAATTGAAGTCCACACAGTCCCGCCTCCGAGGTCCTAAAACCGCACGATTCCCTTTGAGAGAAGAGCAGCTGCGTTCCCATCAGCCTTGGCGTCCATCTGACGACACCCGGGCCTTGGCACCATCACGCCTGGCAAGAGTCCACACGCAGGTGCCAGGGGTCGGCCACGAGGCACCCGGGGAAATGTCTCCAGCTCTCCCAGCATGTGTTCGCCCCGTGACTCGGTCCTCGGCTGGAGCTGCTGTTCCTCCTGGCTGCTTGCGCCCGTTTTTGGTTCTGCTCCAGCCGGCTCAATCAACAAATTGCTTTTACTTAAGACAGCTGCCTCAGCCACATTTTTCCCCCTTTTCTTTCTTTGTTGTCAATTCAGGCTGCTTATTTTCAACGGACTGTGCTTGCTTTTCTTCCGTGGAAGGGAGGGGAATAAACATTTCGTAAGGTCATTCATTAACTTCAGAACAAAACAAGGCGTTCAGCCTGAAAATGCTGGCCGGGGAGGAAGGGCCTGAAGAATGACACATATATATATAGGTCTCCACCTTCTTCCTGGAGATTTTCCCTCCTCTTCCCTTTGACCCAAACTTTTAAAGAAGTTCTCAAGAACTGCTAGAGCAGCCCTCTTCATGATGAGCCACTGGGGTTTCTTGACTTTTCGCCAACCCGTCGCCTTTCTCGAATTCAGGACACCTCAAATGTGAGCGTAGTCACACCGAAGACAATAAAGACGGGAAAATCCAGCGCTGGGCTTTTCGTTAGCTTTCCCAGGAACTCTGCCCGTGGCCTTCGGCTGGTCCCTCCAGTCCTCTTCCCGCTTCGGAGCGCCTGCTCCTTCTAACCTGCCCTTCGCTTGGCCACGTTGACCTGTTTCTACAAGGGAACTTTTATATTTCTTTCCTCAGCTTCCCACTTATCTTTATTTCTCCCTTTAAAACATTTCTGCAGGTCCTCAGCTCACAGCCATCATACAGGCTGCCCAGTATGGTTGTTTTAAGTCGCAACGGTCGTAAAGCGGGTCATCACATAACCAACCCAATTTTTGCAAACTAGTTCTTCAGTAAACATGGCAAGTGGTTTGCAGTGGGGAGTTTTTGCCAACAAAAAAAACCCCAGGAGCAAATTTCAGTTTTCAGCAGAAACATCATAAAAACCTCAGAGACACAGGTGCATTAATGTGTGTTATAAGCTAGTTAGCTCAGCGCTTTCTCAATACGGAGGAGGCTCCATTACAGGGAGCACGCAACACATGTTGGCGTGTTGCAATTCTGCACTTTTCTGGTTTTCACACACCACAACTTCCCACTTCCCGCTTTCACTCCAGCCCCTCCCTTCACCAAAGCCAAGAGATGTTTGCAAAACAGGCATCGCACAGTCCAAATTATTTGGGCTTTGCAAAGATGCTTCGGTAATCAGCTTGGCTGCCTCTTCTGCTCGCAGCAAGCAGGTATTGTGCTGAATAGGTCGACCTCGGATGGCCTGCCTTGGTTGGCCACGCCACACCTGCTCCGCCCTCCGCCCGTCCGAGTTTGAAGCCACAACTCTGGCTCCCAGGTGCCCAAAATGCAAAGAAACGTCCTTTAAGTGCCGATCGCCCGATCGCCATCTTTTATCCGCTGTTTTCCGGCTCACTTCTGCCCTTTTGTGTCTGCAGAATCTCCGCATCGGCACGATTGGGGGCACCGAGTTTTTCACCCGCTCCGCCATGACATTCAAGGGGGCCTTGGCTCAGAAGTTCATGTTTGTGGATGGGGACAAAGCCGTGTGTGGCTCCTACAGGTAGGTGGAGAACCTGGAGAACGCCCCGATTTGGGGTCCCACTCACTCCAAGGGGCTCTGCATGCAGAGGAAGGATGCCGTTGGAGAACTGAAGGGGGGACGGGGACGGACGTAGAAGACCGCCGATGGAAGACCCTGCAGCCAAAGAGAGCCTTCCACTCTCGTGGGAGGGAGCAGACAGAAAAGTGGGGGTATTGCTACTACAAAAGCTTTAATGCCTAGCTCCTTCTCATGACCCACAGCCAAGATCAACAAACAGTAACTATTTAGATTTTGCGCAGAAAAATGGTCTAGGTGAGCATTGAACACAAATATTTGGCTTGCATGGTTTGTCATAGAGCTTCTCAGCCTGGGCAGGTCTAAGAGGTGTGGACTTCAACTCCCAGAATTCCCCAGGCTGGAGAATTCTGGGAATTGAAGTCCGCACCTCTGCCCAGGTTGAGAAACAGCATCCTAGCAGGCTTGAACAGTGCTTCTCCTTAGCCAATTTTCCTTTTCAACATTTTCTTCAAGTTCGTGAGACTGTCAGCCCCCAACCTAACCCTCCCGTATTCCCTTCCAGCTTCACCTGGTCAGCCGCGAGGACCGACCGGAACGTCATTTCCGTCCTTTCGGGCCAGGTGGTCGAGGCCTTTGACAAGCAATTCCAGGAGCTGTACCTCATGTCTCAGAGCATCAGCCTCAAGTCCATCCCCATGGGGGAGGAACCAGAACCCGAGCCGGTCATCCTACCTTCTGTTATCTCCCTGACCCCGGCCAACTCCGTGGTGAAGAAGCTGGTCAATCCGAAGTATGCTTTGGTGAAGGCCAAAAGCACCGAGCAGGAGGGCAGCGGCAAAGCCAGCAGTGACAAGGTCCGCACTGCACCACGGGCAGAAGTCCAGAGCAAGGTCATCCCTGAAGACCGCGTGTCCGAGAGGCCCAGCAACCTCATGGAGAAGGTGCCACCCATCCACCCAGGTCTCCTCAACCTGGAGAAGGCCAACATGTTCGACTACCTGCCCACTTGGGTGGAGCCCGATCCAGAGCCCGGAAGCGAAGTTCTGGGCTACATCAACATCATCGACCCCAAGGTGAAGAACATCCAGCTTTCTCAAATCAACCGCATCAAGGTGTGTGATGTCTCCAAGGCCAACGCCCAACACAGGCAGCTCCTCAAGCAACAAAAGGCCCTCGAGGCCAAGAACAGAGCTGGTCAAGAAGGGGCCAAGAAGAAACCTTCTCAGACTTCTCCAGCCCAGGTGGAATCTGCCCCTTCTCCAGCCCATGACCAGGAACCTCCTTCCAAACCCTTGGTCAGCAGCCCCACGGAAAAGACTCCCGGGCACCTGGTCAACGGGGAGACAATTGCCACTCTGGCCAAAAGCAAGCACCTGAAGCAAATGCTGGACCCCCAAGCAGAAGGCGGAAGCGCTGCTGCCCCAGTGCCCAAACCAAGGAGGGTCCACGCGAAGGACCCCATCCCCAAGAGAACAGGACACGCAGAGGAGAGAACGGCAGAAGGCCCTGTTGTACGCCAGCCAGGGACCACCCCCGCAAATCCGTCACCGAAAGAAGGAACCCCACAGGTTGCCAGCGCAGGGAAGCATCTCAAGGTGAGCACCGAAAGAGCTGGGACTGAGGAAGGAGACGTCTTCCCCACGAACGGGGTGCAGAGTGGTGAGGGGGAGGCGGAAGAGGAGGAAGACTACGTGACCCTCAGTGACCACGGAAGCCTCTCCAACAGCTCCCCTGCCCATAGCTGCAACCTCTCCAACACATCCATCCACTCCGACAAACACTGGGGGCCAGGCCAGATGTGCCCCCTGCGGAGGACCAACTCCGACTTCCTTCTCAATGGAGAGGGGCCCGGCCTTCACCACTTGCAGCGGAAACTGAGTGAGCCTTACATCAGCCGGGGGACCTTTGTAAGCCCCCTGGGGAGCCCCCCACCAAGGCTTACTCTGCCTCTGGAGGAAGCCGCTCAAAGGAGGAGGCGGAAAAGTGTCAGCCTGGAAGAGACGAGGTGCGTTTGGGAAAGGGGCCACCCCCTGCATGCTTTACCTGCTGGCTACATTACCTGTACGAGCGAGGCTCCACAGGTAGGCATCTCTGTGGTAGCTTTCTACCCTTAGCGTGTGGGTTCGGCTCTAGGAAACCACCCAACAGGGTTCCCTAGCAGGAAATGTGGCTGTCCTCTAACACAGAACTTGGGAAGACCCTGGAGAGAAGGGCCTCTTGCGAGGGTTACTCCTTGTGGGAACCTTTTTCAGAGTGGTGGGCTGGGAGACAAGGATGACCCTTGGGAGCTGCTGGTCAGAAACACGCTTGTATTAATAGCTGCAAAGATGGAGAGAAGACAAGAGCCTGATCTCATTGAGCATTGTATCTTCTCAGTAGCCCACCAAACACGCATCAGCCCAACTGCTCCATTCTGTTCCCAGAGCCATCTCCAATGCTGGAGGCCAGACATAGGCATTAAGATCAGTGGCCACAAACAGCTTCATCCTCTATGAGTTTGTCTCCTCTCCTTTCAAAGCCACCCAAGCTGATGGCCTTCACCACCCCTTGTGCCAGCAGTTCCAGAGTTTCCCTGTGAGAGCACCGTAACTCGGCTCTAAGAAATAGTCCTCTAGATCAGATGCCAGCAGAGATAACCAGCAATCGATAACCCAACCCTGGGCCTTGGGCATGGCTTCCAACCCAACCCAACTGTCAGCTCATAAAAACATTTGTTGTGTCCACCAACATTTCTGTGGAGTATTGAGGGGCCGGGTTGGAACCCTGAAGAAGATCCTCTGGCTGGGAATTATGGGAAGCAAAGCCTATGCCAGATCCACCAAATAGGAAAAAAAAAAATAGAACAGTTGTAAAATAATGGCTGATATTGGGAGCTATCCACGTGGGATGGATATCCATTATAGCCATTGGTCACAAATGGGGATCATTTGCAGTCACTCTTGGTTGCTCTCTCAATAGTGAAGTTACAAGACAACTGAAAGCGGCAATTGTTAGTTTCTCTGGCCCTCTCATTCAGAGAATTGCAATTAGCTCTAGTTGCTTAATCTCATGGCCCCAGAGGCAATATTTCTTCCAGGCCCACATTTCTCTCCCATCTTTGGATTGCAACACTTTCTCATACTGAGCCACCTCTTCTCCCAGACCTCCTTCTGATATGGGGACAGACCAGCCAGCTCCACAGTTTTGGTTTCCTCCCAAATTTATCAAGTCGTTCCCCAAAAGCTTGAGAAGAGCTTGATCTGCACTAAGCCATCTGGGGAAGATTCATCCAGAAGCCAGCCTTTGTTCTCCCAAAGTGCTTCAAACCCAGATTTAGGACCAATGCTAAGTGGAGATGCCGGGCCTTGTCATGTCCAGCTGCCAAGGTCCTCCGTCCAAAGCCTCAGAGTCCAAATATGTGGTAGCTGAAGACCATCAAAGGACAACTGCTGGAAGGAGAAGATCTTTAGCAGAAGACTGCTCGCACCCAAAGGTTGCTATGGGGTGTCTAAAGCCAACCACATCCTGTTGGGGCTCCCCGGGATGGTTTGTGACCAGCAATCTCTGATTGGTGTTTTTCCCCACCAGATTCACACAAGCCATGCTTTTATGAATTTATTAGGTCATTAGTGTTTATATTCTTGCTGCAATTGTGCGCCTCTTGGTGATGTAGACATAATATATATATTCATGTATATGAAATACAGGAAGAATAAAAACAATGCCATCGAAATTAAATTAAAGTGGAGCAATACATAATTACATAAAACACCAGTGCAGTTATCCAGCTAATTAAATGGAAGGGATCCACTTTAACCTCTATTGCAGGGTTTCCTAACCTCAGCAACTCAAAAGTTAGGTGGAGTTCAGCTCCCAGAATTCCCCAGCCAGCAAATTAAAAAAAAAGAAAGAAAAGAAAACAAGGAAAAGGAAGGGGAAAAAAGAACGCAACACAACAACAGCAACAATTATAGAAAAGCCCTTTCGCGCGTAGATATAAGAAGCACATTGTGCAAAGCTGCTGGTTATTATTATTTCAGCGTTGTCAACAAACCACAGTTGACTAACAAGGCTTATCCTAATACCAGACAGTCCTGAATTCTAGCATTAGGAGGAGGAGAGGTGCAGTAACCTTGATGGACATCAGACAAGCTGTGGATAGAAACGCCTCCCCTCTGCACCCACACGTGGTTTCTGAGATGCTGGGCAGGTTTCATGCACAGCTCACCCTCCTGTCAATCAGTTTGCATCCTTGAGATTATTTCCAGAGGACGACATTCTTAACTGTGTTCAGGAAGTGAGCAAGGGATCCCATTCCGGGGAGGACAGAGCAGGAACTGACCCCCAGCCCGGCCAGTCACTTGCCCTGCACTGGGGCACTGGAGAGGTCAGCGGCATAGTTCTCCTGTCCCAGGCCAGCGGCATTTGCCAAGCTGAGGGCATGTGCCCACCCCGGAGGTCCTCTTGCAGCCACTTCCCTGGGCCAGGCTGGGTTCTGCTAGGTGCCCCATTTATGAACGGCTTCCGGGCCGCTTCAGTATGGAAAAAAACAGAAGGATTTTTCTCCATGACATTTTTTTTTTGACACGCAACTTACCTGGGAAGAGAATTCGGCTAATCATGCCCGGCATAACAATGACAATCATTGGTAGCATTTTCAGGTAGCTGGCAAGGATGGAGGCGGCCTTGGCGTGATTGAGACTCCTGGCCGAGAGGGACCTCTGGACAATGACCTGGAAAGACACAAGAGTGGATTCTCCCAGAAATGAAAAATCCCCATGAATTCTGGGAGGGGAAGTCTATCCATCTTAAATCTGTCAAGGTTCAGAAATACTGAGATCTCTCTCTCCATCCATCCATCCATCCATCCATCCATCCATCCATCCATCCATCCAT
>JANHFL010005578.1:119129-132650 GCA_032468155.1 Oxyrhabdium leporinum
TTTTTGGGGGGGGGGGCACTTTTCTCTCTAGGGACCCCTGGAAGGGCTGTATTACATCTACAGATGCTACAAGGGCAGGCCAGCCAGCACCAGATCAACTCAAACAAGGTCTACATATAGTTGCAGCGACTACATAGCGACTCCAGATTGCTCTCAAAAGGAACGATGGCACTGGAAGGGCAGAGCTACCCGGCTACCAAGCTGCACTCTCCTAAAGCAGTGTTCCTCAACCTTGGCCACTATCAGAGGTGTAGACTTCAACTCCCAGCGTTCCCCAGCCAGCAATCCACACCTCTGACAGTGGCCAAGGTTGAGAAACATGGCCCTAAAGTCAAAAAAAACTCCTGCAAACTCTGGTGCCTAAAGAACGAGATGACACTTTCCAGCCAACTCTTGGGGATTGTGGGCAAACAAGTTCTTTAAGGTTTCCAAATCTGCTCTCTAGTCTTGTTGAAATGCAACAATTCCTTGTTGCTGTGCCAGTATGGATGATATCAATGAAACTGGCAACACAACCAACCCTCCCCAAACATTTTGTTGGGAGGAACAAGAAATTGATATGTTGGAAATCTTTTTCAAATGAGTAAACGAAGTGTGCTCCAAAAAGCTTTCTCAAGTCCGGCCTTGTGCAATCCTGGCCTACCGCAGAAGGAAAAGCTGGCGTGTTTCCAGCATGAGCTGGAATATTGGCAAGGGCAAACAACCAAGACGTCAATCTACAATGTTCTTAGCCATCAAACTAAGGGCAGCTTGAGCAGCTTCCTTTATTAGCCAAGATCTAAGCCACTATCTAGAGCAAAAGAACTGTTACCTTTGAAGGACCTGCGTGCATCTATGCCTACGTCTGGCCCGGTCACTAGAACTTCACCCGGCCAATTTGGGGTTCAAAACTCAGGTGCCAGATGACGGGAAACAGGGCGGTGTTTCAAAGTCACAAGAGGATCTACACAATGTAGCTGACAGTCTGAGCAACTCTTGGGCTGTGCTGCCCAAAAACCAAGCCACCTTAGGTTGCTACCCAAGGGCCGCCCATATTCACATCCTCAACAGTTTTCAGAGCTGCACCCTCTCCTCATTCAGAAGTGCGATGCAACAGCGAGTTTCCCTTTTGAATCGGATCACCCGTCGTCGTCCCCGCCCATCTCGCCCTGCGGATTTCACCTCACATTCAACCCCCAAAGCCGCCTCAGTGAATCAGAAACTTTATATTCAGTTTCTGAACACTGCCCTCTGCTCGAAAAAGGGGAATAAAACCAACAAGGCCTCTTGCCGATTGCCCCAACAATAATTCACATTAGTTGGAATATTAACCCACATGCAAGGAGATGCCCTGGAGATATCCCACCGATCTGCAAGAGACCTGACGGGAAGAACTTCCTCAAGTTCATGACTGCCTGCCACATTCATGCCTCCTCTGTACAATGCCACTTTCCTGCCTTTCAAGAGCAACCTGGCAGTGGTGCCAAATGTCTGGAGTCTCACTTTAATCTCTATCGCTCTCAGGACTCCCACGGGACATCTGGAGCGGTGGAAGCCTGTTAATGGCCACAGACGAATGTTGGATGAGGAGGGACATTGGCAGGGCAGGCTATGGATGCCGCCTAAATTTTGTACAAACAGCTGGGCAGGTAATCGAACCTGAGCACGGGGCTCACCCCGCGGATGGGATCCTGAATGTACTGCAATTTCAGAAGCTCAGCCAGATACTGGACCACTCTGCGGTCCTCGTTTGCCAGACCCAGCTGGACTTTCAAGAAGTTCTCCCGCCGTGTGGTGACAGAGTCCTCCGTCTCCCCCTCTCGGATGGGGAGGTGCAGGTGATGGCAGAAAGCGTAGAGGAAGGCCTTGGAGCAGAGCTGGGTGAGGAGGGTCTGGACGTGCGCCTGGTAGGTACTCCCCCGCTTGATCTGGGTGCGGTGGTCGGCCAGCCGGAGGATCAGGTGCCCTCGGTACTGTGGGCAGCGGAGGGTCTTGTGGTCGGCGTCCAGCACGCTGATGTATCGGCTGTATCGGCTGAGAGAGTGCATCATGTTGGGGCCACCTGGAGAGGTTGACCTGGGAAGAGGAGAAGGAACAGGTGAAATGGGGAGGTTGGAAGGCAGAAGGTGCCCTCGAGGCCGAGTGAAGCATCTCAAGAGCAGCGCCATCATTAAACCCTCTCAATGCCCGCTATTGAAAAGGATTTTATAAGCCTGTTTGACCTTCTCTACTGCACTTTCTGGGGAGATCTTAGCTAAAGGATAGGATAGCTTATTGCCTGTTAACAGTTAGTTCCTTTATCTACATTTACCTAAACCCCTTCCCCATATCCTAGCATTTGTTAGAACAGGAGGAAATGGAGATCAGATCTCCACAACTGCCTCCTTTGCTTACTTAATAAGGGGGGACACACCAATTGGCTACATAGATACAATGATATGATTGTGGCTGTTCAAATCTCAACCCGGCCACGTCCACCAACCACTGAAACTTAAGGAAGTTACTGATGATTTTTAGCAGAACTGCAAGTTCCTCTTTCTCTCCTCGGGCTGTGAAGTTTACTGCTTTCCCAGACAAAGGAAACCAGCAACCTTTTCTTTTCAGTCAGCTGATCAACTGGTTAGCAGGAGACAAGAAGTCGAGCGTTGCCCAGTTCTGTCAGGCACACCTGCCAGAGTTGTTTGTTGAGATGGGCAGCTACAGAAACCAAATAAATAAACCAACAGGTTAGCCACCTTGCTCCAGTCTAGCCTTATTTCTCAATGTAGCTCACAGGCTCACTTTCGATCCACCTTCCTTATTCACCAAGTGTTGGGTAAAGAGCATCCCTCAAACCATATTTGAACAGGATATTTATGTGTAAGGCGGCTAAACATGCCAATCTACAACACTCTTCTACTTCCACATCTCACTGCCCAGTCCAATCAGCCGTCCAATACCGGCAGAGATCCATTTCAGATCTTGCCACTCAACATGGCAAGGTCAGAGACAGCAGGGTGGGAGGGAGGAGCAGGCAAGACATTTCTGCAAGCGTGCCCCTTGCGGGAGAAGGTCCAAGGGCCTGAAATGTTACCTCTGGAGCCCCACCAGCTTCCATTTTTGAAAGTCTGTGATCTGCAAAGGCGAGGTGGCCCAGTGCTTCACGGGCTTGGCGTAGGCGCCGGAATTGGGGACAAAAATGGAGAGGGCGGCAATGAGCTTCTCCACGGTGGCCTTGTCTTCTCCCAGCACCACCAGGGTCCTCCCACTCAGCAGAGAGTAGATAGCGGGGTGGGCAAAAGGGTACTGCCGGATGAAGCGCAAGGCGCTCTGCCCGGCCTTCTTGGACTTTTCTCCCGCCAGAGCAGCAGGGGACGGGGTTCGGTCGGAATTGGTGGATGCCGCGCTGCTCATGTAACTCGTGGAATCCGAGCATTTATCCAGGCTCATTTTACTGGTTTCTCGGCCGTCACAGAGGTAGTGAGGATCGAGTTCGTAGGCAAGGAGGCCTCCCAGGACCCCATCGTGGGAGCAGTCTGTGAAGTTCACCTGAAACCCTGCGTCCCCTGGCCTGTATGGCTGTGGGGGGATGCTGACCACGCCGTCATCATCGCCGTGTCTGGGAGGCACATTGGCTTGACCTTCAAGGAAGTTGGGGCTCTCTTTGCCAATGCAGCAAGAAGCATCCCCCGGAGGGGCTTCAGGCGCAGGGCTGCCTTCCACCTCTTCGGTGCTGTCCAGAGTTAACTCGCGGTTGAACAGGAAACCTTCCTCTCCTTCGCCACCGTAAGGATCTTCGTTAATGGCACTTGGGTAGCTCGCTTTAAAATCGTCCGGGATCAGGGCCTCCGAGGGGCAGGTACTGAGGACTTCAATGCTGTCCCCGCTTATGGTCCTGTTGCTGGCGGCTTTGTCCCTCACCACGGGGGGGCTGGGGGGCGCTTGTAGCAATCCAGACTGACTTTCAGAGTGGACGGAAGTTGTGGCTGATTTCTCCGTTCCCAAAACTTCAATACTTTCGCCGCTGCTGACGCTCCCTTTCAGGTCAACATCTAGAAGTTCGACGTTGTCATAAGGGACAGGGTGGGAGACTTGGCCGTCTTCAACCTCTGGATCCATCTTAATCGGCACAGACTCCACACTGGATTTGTAAGAGGCAAGGTCAACCAGTATCTCAGGACTTGGGCAGCTTTCCAAAGAAGCCATGTTGGGAGGGTCCAGGTTCTGCCCCGGACCGACTTCAAAGGGCTTTTCCTGCTGCTCCTCATCCAGAAGAGACACATCTTCGAAAAGAAAGCTGGCGAACGCCTGCTGCTTCAGGAGGGCTCTGCTGATGCGGTTGATCAGGAGGTAGCAAACATCGCCCCGGAACATCTTCTCAATCCGGTGCAAGCGGTCGAGGGTCTGGCTGAAGGAGTGTTCCTCGCAGAGTTCCTGGAGGGTTTTCAGCTTCTTATCGAAGCACTTGCTGGACTTGGCCGGGATGAGCTTCGGGGTGTAGGAGGAGCCCTGAGCATGGGGCGGTGGCAACATATCATCAACCGGTAACTCCGGCTGGGCGTCCTCTCCGGTCGGCTCACAGGAAGGCCCGCTGGCCTGCTTCCGCCTTCCAGGCGGATAGGATCGGATCTGCCGGAGCAGGTCGCGGTGCTCGATGATGGCCTTCTCCACGCTGGCCAGCTCATTGGCCTTCTCGATGGCCCGGCTGGAGTAGCAGCCTTTGGCCAGGCTGCGCTTCTGCAGCTCGGTCTCACGGTGTAGCACGGCCCGGGTGTAGTCCAGGTCGCGCAGCTTCTTCTCCAGCTCGTGGGCGAAAGCCCTGCGGTTGCCGTCCTTCAGGCCCTCGGAGGCGCCCGAGAACTGGGCCGAGAGCTCCGGGAAGAGGTGCATAACCTTGCGCTCGTCGGCCGATACGTAGGCCAGGCAGAAGGGCCGCACGAAACCGCGCGCCTCCAGGTCGTAGAGCGTCAGGTGGTGCACGTAGGCGAAGGCACCCGCCTTGGAGTCGCCCAGCACCACCTGCGAGTCCCGGGCGAAGCGTAGGCGCGGGTAGGGGCCTCCCGGGGCCGCCCCCGCCGCGCAGGCCTGGTAGTCCACTGACATGATGCGCAGCGCGAAGTAGTTGAGGTCGAAGCCGCCCGGAGCCTCCCCGGCCGGCACCGTCAGCAGCGGCTGCGGGCCCACCTGCTCCGAGAACTCGGCCACCAGGAGGAAGTCGCGCGGGAAGGGCGGCGGAGAACCCCCCGAGCCGCCCGCCGAGCCCCCCCGCCGAGACCACGGGTGGGCGCCGCGGCCTGGCGCGGGCAGCAAGGGCACCGAGTACTCCTCGGGCAGGCCCGGCTCGCGCGCCGCCGCCGCCGCCGCCTCCTCGGCCGCCGCCTCCTCCTTGGCGAAGGCCACCACGTCGGGCGCGCCGATCATCCTGGCCGGGAAACGGGGATCGTGGCCTGGCCCGCCGGAACCGCCGCCGCCGCTGTCTCAGCCTCCCAGCCGCCGCCGGGAGGCCATCTTGGAGTCACATGACCCGTGGGCTGCGGACCTTGGCCACGGAAGCAGTCGTGCCGAGGGCTCTAGGGTGGGGCTGACTGCCGCCTGCGGGGATTGATAGGCTGACCAGATTGATTGACATTAACGGGAAGGGTTTGTGGAAGAGCCCGGCCGAAGGGCACGCTGGGTGTTGTAGTTCTCTTTCACATGAGTATTACCATAAGGATGGTTAGATGATTTTTAGATATAACTCAACTTCTCCCTCCTGTTCTCCCCAGAACAACAACCCTGAGAGGTGGGCTCTATGGCTGAGCGACAGCGAGGCTTTATTTACTACCAGCGGCTGGTTCTCCTTCCGCAAAGGGAAACCCCCTCCACCGCCCAAAGTCCTTTCACGGCAGGGCCATAAAGCAAGCGAAACACCGCCCCCTTCGGCTCTCCGCCAATCCGCTTTGCCGAGGGCGCTTACGACAGCGCTGGGCGCGAAATACGGCTGGTTGCTAAAGCGGGAAGTTCGGGGAGGGGGAGCAGGTCCAGCAGCGCCCCGCCCCCCCCCCAGGCGGAGGAAGAGCAAGTGCAGGAGGGGATTTGCTGGGGGAGGGTCTCACAGGCTTGGGGAGGGGCAGCTGTGCCTTGCAGGCTAAGGGGGTGCAGAGGAGGGGTCTGGGGGCACCTCCACCCTGATCTTGGGGGACTAAAAAGTGGGGAGGGGGAGATTCACATAGCAGACAGGTGGGTGGCCAGAAGGGCCTGAGGTCAACCTGGCCCTGGTGGGTGCCTGATGGGGATCTGGGGGGAGGGTCTCTCCCATTGGGGGCCAAGTAGGAGAGAAGCTAATAGCCCACCAGCCCCGGGGGAGAGACCGACGCCTGAGCCCCCTGTGCCCACCCCACAATAGCCTGGGATTGCCTGAGGGAAGGGGCACCCCCACCCCGCCGGCTGCTGCCCTTGGATTCAGAGCTTCCGCTTCGGAGAACATTTGGGATCTCCCCATCCGCCGCTGTGACCTGTGGAAACTTGGGGGACCGACCCCAAGAAGGGATCCGCTCTCCTTCGGACCGGACCAGAGTTCTCCTCCCTTGCCGACAGACCTTCACTGCCTGGAAAAGGAGCTGCCGAAGGCCCACGATGGGCCTGCCGGCTGGCTTTTAGGATGTTCGGCCAGGCCAGGGGATTGGCTGGGGGAACCGTGAGGTTCTTCTCCTGCTCCTCCAACCTTCGCTTCAGGCTGACCGCAAAGGCCATGGCGCCCCGCAACCTCCAGAAGGTTCTCTGTGTGGCAGAGAAAAACGATGCCGCCCGCGGGATTGCAGACATCCTTTCGAACAGCAGGATGAGGAGGGTAGGAGAGCAGGGAAGCCCGCTTTCTGACCCTGAATGCGAGATTGGGATGACTTGACAGGAGCCGGTTCAAGCTGAAATCAATGTCCAGGTTGCCCGTCTGAATTCCAGTTTATAAAATGAAAATCATACTGGCAGGGGCATGGGAAATTCAAACATCATTTCTACCATACGTTCTCAGAGAACAGCTCTTAAAAGTACAGGAAATCTGTCACGATCCCAGGCGTTTATTTCTATGCATGTTGATGGGCTGGAAAACTTTCGTTTTACATCTAGTCTGTTGGTTCCTAAATTGGGAGTAATGACTGTCAAGAGAATAATTTCGGCCTATTGTATGAGTAATGAAGTGACTGATAATTGCTTGTTTGTGAGTTGAAGATCCAGCCTGGGATTTTTTTGGGTGGGGGGGATAATGACTTTATTTGAGACTGCAAAAAGAAGTAAAAGGATCGAGTAGAATTTGGTCTAGTCAAGTACTACGAAGAGCCAATAGTAGCAGAGTTACATCCTATATATAAATATCATGGCTTACTGCTTGATAGCCATAACCATCCTGAGAGATTTCTCAGGATATTTATCTGAGAATTGTATTGGTTTATTTATTTAGCTAAACTGATTTCTTGTGGATTAGAATGGTTTGCTTTTCTTTCCAGAGGGAAGGAATGTCCAAGTACAACAAGATCTACGAATTCCAGTATCACTTGTTTAACCAGGTTTGTGTCAAGCAGTCCGATCACAATTCTCTCTCTGCCTCTTATTATTTTACGTTACATGCGTAACTGGATATAACAGTGATCACTATATAATTGTAGTTATATAACTAAAAATGTAACGATAACAACCAAGTGGCAAAACAAGTATTCTTAATAATGAGTCCAAATGGATAAAATAATAAGTTAGACTGTCTAGATACGAATCCATCTTTGCAAAGCAACACTTAGCACGGCCAAGAATAATTTATCTTTCTCTGTTTTATGCAGAATGTAACTTTGATTATGACATCTGTGTCCGGACATTTGCTGGCTCATGATTTCAAAGCACCATTTCGGAAATGGTACGTACCAACAGATCAGGAAGGATGATTAACTTTCTGCAATTATATAATCAGATTTTGAACAAGGTAATTACCATAGGCATAGACGTCTCTTGAATCTAGATAGTATTTCTTTAAATGTTTGCTTTTTCCTGAATGCCTTTCTCTGATGCTCTTCCAACAGGCATAGCTGTAACCCCCTGGTCCTTTTCGATGCAGAAATTGAGAAATTCTGCCCTGAAAACTACATGGACATTAAGGTTTGGGCTGCCTGCAGCTTCTTCTTTTAACAAGAGGCAAGGTACCCTTCCTCTTTTGCTGTGGCTGCAGTCTCTGACTGACAAACGTGCCACGGATGCAATGTAAAATATCGTTGGCTTATCTCTTATTTCAGAAGAGCGGCTCTTTCTCCTCCGTTGTTTCATGTTGCTATGTCCTCTTACCAATTCCAGCGCACCCTGGAGCGAGAGGTTCAGCCGTGCCAGGCCCTGGTGATCTGGACCGATTGTGATCGCGAAGGGGAGAACATTGGCTTTGAAATCATTCACGTGTGTAAAGCAGGTGCGTAGAGAAAGGGCGAAGGGCTGGGCATTCAACACGCACACATCCTCGTGTGATTCTCCAGGACAGGAATTTTGGCCAGGAAGGCGTAGACTTTTTATTGGTTGAGTGCGATTAAGAAAGCCTTCCAAATCACGAGGAGTTTTTTCCTCCGCAATGCTTTTTGTTGGCTTCCGCTGACTCACCGTGCCTTGAACCTTTCTTTGGACAGTGAAGCCAAACCTCCAGGTGTTCCGAGCCCGCTTCTCGGAGATCACACCCCGGGCTATCAGGTCCGCTTGCGAGAACCTCACCCAGCCAGATCCAAACGTCAACGATGCTGTGGAGGTGAGGCAAGAGCTGGATCTCAGAATAGGTAAGAGAGAAAGCACAGCAGTCAGACCGTAGGCCCCAACGGTGCCTCGAGGTACGGAGGAGAACGATGTAACCGCACAGGGGTTGATGTCAAAGCTAACTGCATAGCTTGATCTTTGTGGGTTGGCCTTCCTATAAACCAAACACTTCGTTTTGATTTACTTTCTGATAGCCGGTGGTTAAAGTGACTTTATTTTTTCCTCGGAGCCGTGATGTCCCCAGCTTTTCGGAAGAGTTGCTGTCGCTCCGCTGGGCCTGTCCAAGAACTCTTCCCCTCTTCCAGTAGAGGAGTTGCGGTTTCCCTTTCATGTTGGGCCCTGTTTTTTCTGCTTCCGTGACCAGGTGCTGCCTTTACCCGGTTCCAGACCCTGAGGCTTCAGAAGATCTTCCCGGAGGTGTTAGCGGAGCAGCTCATCAGCTACGGGAGTTGCCAGTTCCCCACCCTGGGCTTCGTGGTGGAAAGATTCAAAGCCATTCAAGCCTTCGTTCAAGAAACGTTCTACAGGATTAAAGGTTAGGGCTCAGGAGGTGAAGCCCAAGCAGGGAAACCCCTGGGCTGAGAAACAGACAGTGGGAATTTGCTTTTCAAGTCGCACTCTTCTTCTCAGCGTTATTCCCGCCATGTCGCGGGGTCCCCAGCTTTGCATTTCCCACAGCACCGTGTCCGGTCTGCTCCGTCTCGCGTGGCTTCATGCAGCCCATCACTTTTTTTTCCGGCTGTCCTTGGGGCCGCCCTCTGGGCTGAGCGCAGGTGCCCGTTTCCCGATGGACTCGACGTCCGCTCCGACCACTCGTCCGTACCACTGCAGCCTCGCTCCTCTCATTTTGCCTGGAATCGGGGCGACTTTGGCGTCTGCCGTCCAATTGCATCGTCTGCTTAAAGTGCAGAGACCGCCTTGGCCGCCAGCCATTTCCATCTTACCATTTTGGCCTCCGGCAGCTGTTGAGGAGAACCTCCTTCCCTCCCACGCAGGCATCCTTCTGCAGCTGCAAGCAGAGCGGTGCCACAGGTTGCCTTGGGTGAGGCCGAGCCTTGATCTGTCTTCTCCCCGCAGTGACTCACGACCACGAAGAGGGTATCGTGGACTTCAGCTGGAAGAGGCACCGTCTCTTCAACCACACGGCGTGCCTGGTCCTCTACCAGATGTGCATGGAGGTAGGTAAGCCGGCCGGCCCGTCTCCTTCTTTTTTCCCTCGGCAGGGAGCTTTGAAGGACCGTGTTTTCTGCACGCCTTTGTCTTAGGCTCCTCGGGCCACCGTCGTGGAGGTTGGAAGCAAACCCAAGAGTAAATGGAGACCTCTGCCACTGGACACTGTGGTATGTACTGGGGGTGGGGGGGGAGGAAGCCCACATTCATTTAAAGTCAGAATAAGAAGAGCTGCCAACCTCTTCTGATCCAGCCCCCCTTGCTGGCTCCTCTTTTGGAAGCCTCACATTGGAGGTTCAGAGGAGGTGGGGAAGTGACTAAATCTGAGGGATATTTGGCCGCCTCTGGTGGGAAGCCCATCCCTTAATTAATCTTTTAATCGCGGACATGTCTCCTTGAGAGAATTGCATGATTCTTCCTGGGTTGAGAAAAGTCACCAGAGGCATGCTCGTGTTCCTGCTTCCAGGAATCCTACTGATTTTATGTGGGCAGAGAGGCATATTTTGCCATGAAGGGATCAAGCGTATTTTTTTTCTTTTTCTGCCATAGGAACTTGAGAAATTGGCTTCCCGTAAGCTGAAAATAAATGCCAAGGAAACCATGAAGATTGCCGAGAAGCTGTATACCCAAGGGTAGTAAAAGCAGCTATTTTTCTGTGGGTAACTCCCTGTAGGATGAAGCCTGCTAGCGGTGGGGGCCACTAGGATAATGCTTTCAGTTCCATGGGGTTTTTCTTTCACCGGGAAGATTTATTTTAATATTCCTTCTCTCCCAGTTGTCCCTCATCTCTAGAGATGGTGCAAGCTAGAAACACAACTAAGCAATGGGTGGTATAAAACCAGGTAGGATCAGGAGGCTGAAAATGCATCTCCCAAGAGGAGAGGTTAAGGGAGCCATGTGTGGCTTTGAGAAAGGCGATGGGGGGAATAGGGCAACTCTTGTCAAATGCCCCACATGGGGTCACGGGAGGAAAAGCAGGGCTTTGCAATCTCCTAGTAACTCTGAGTAAATAATTCAAGCCCTTTCCCGTCATCCCAGTGGGAAGAACAGGCTATTAAAAACAGAAAAAGAGATTCCTCTTGAAAACAGAAAGAATAGTTTGGTAGTGGAAATGACATACAGGGCTTTTTATACAGCAAATGAACACTGGGATTTAGCAGTCTGAATGGGTTCACACACACACACACAGGTCTTGCGTGGGCCATTCATAAAAAGCACTTCTTAAAAAGTTACCTTTTTCCCCTTTCCTGGTTTTTAAAGGTACATAAGTTACCCCCGAACAGAGACCAACATTTTCCCCGAAGACTTTAACCTCTCCCAGCTGGTGCAGCTTCAGACCCAAGACCCCCACTGGGGAGCCTTTGCGCAAAGGATCCTGGGCCAAGGTGGGCCAACCCCACGGCGGGGGACAAAATCCGATCAGGCTCACCCTCCTATTCACCCCACCAAACACGCCGGGAATTTGCAGGTGAGTCCCCGAGACTGACTGGCGAGCCTCAGGTGCAGCTTTGCTTCCAAAGAGCGCGTGGTTTGCAACCGTGCGTTTGGCCCTTTTATTAGAGGACGGGAGTGCGCTTTCTTCTGGCTCAAAGTCTTCCCTCTGGGAATATTTATTCCTGGAATCTCCAGCTGGGTTTTCCAGGCAAACTCCAGATCTCATTTCAAAGGGGAAGACGTCTAGGGAGCTGCTTGTGGGGAAGAGGAGGTTTATCTTAACTTCTGTACAAATCTATCTCCCCCCCCCACCCCGCCTTTCTCCTCCTGCAAAAAATCTCTTCGTTTTCCTCCCGCCGACCCGTTCCTGGGCGTCCTACAAGGGCAACGACCAGCGCCTGTACGAATTCATCGTCCGCCACTTCCTGGCCTGCTGCTCCGAAGACGCGAAGGGGCAGGAAACCACAGTGGAGATTGAGATTTCCAACGAGCGCTTCGTGGCTCACGGGTTGATGATCTTGGCCAGAAATTACCTGGACGTTTATCCTTACGAAAGGTGGAGCGACAAGGTGGGCGCGCTCGACAGTAAGCAGATGACGGGCAGCTCCTTAGGAGAGGCTGTAGTAGCTTAAGGGGGGGGGGGAGAAAAACTACTCCTCGCTCACAGTCCCCATTTGAGCTATCGATACAGGGGTATCTTCAACGTACCGTCAGTCGCTCGTAGACCATTTGAAGTTACAACAAGACCACCCCAAAGCCTCGCTTTAAGACGGTCACGACTTAGGACCATAATGGGCAGACTCCATTCCGGTCGTAGGTCGAGGTCTACTGTATACCTTTCCCGTTTCTCCCGTCCTCTTAGCTCCCCCGCGTGAACGTTTCCTCCCTGCTTTGTCTTCCTCCGCCCCGCCCCCCAACTCTGCAGGTCATCCCCCTCTACGAGGAGGGCTCCTGCTTCCAGCCCACCACGGTGGAGATGGCGGAAGGGGAGACCAGCCCACCCCAGTTGCTCACCGAAGCGGATCTCATTTCCCTGATGGAGAAACACGGCATCGGTCAGTTCTGCCCTGGCTGAGCTGTTCTCTCACTCACCTTCAGAGCTTCTCTTGGGTTTTGGCTTTATGTATCAAACTTGTACGCTGCCCGTCTTGCCGGAGGCTTAGGAATATTTCCATACACCGAGGGCTTCTTTGGCAGAACCTTCCGATTCCCTGCCGCGGAACGTTTCTCTGATACGAAGCCTTCCCCGGCGGGCAAGCTCCGGCGGCAGAAAGGGGTCAATCTCACAGAGCGGTAACGGGGGGAAAGGGCCCGAGGATTGTAGGCGTCCCGGCCAACCGCAGAGGACGAGGCTATTGAGGCCGGGCTGGATCGGGTCGCTGCTGGCGTCAGGACCTCCTTGGTTTATGACGCAAATATTGTCAGGGGTGCACAGAGCTCACCCCTGCGGCTTGTAAGTGGGGACTACAATTCCCAGCATGCAGTCGGGGGGGTCGTTGAGCGCTACATGTCTGGAAGGCAAAAGGTCGGGCTTGGGGTCAGCTGAGGGAAAGTGCTCGCCAGCTCTGAGGCGCGTGGAATTCTGGGAGTGGAAGTCCTCCCCTCTTAAAAGCCGCTGGCTTGAGCAGCCGTGCCCTGAGGAGCCTGGGCCGCTCACGCCAACGCTTGGCTTTCAGGAACCGACGCCACCCACGCGGAACACATCGAGACCATCAAGTCCCGCACGTACGTGGGGCTCACCCCAGACCAGCGCTTCCTTCCGGGACACCTGGGAATGGGGCTGGTGGAAGGTGAGAACTGGCCCCGCCTCCAAGCCTGGCTCTCCCGCCGAGCCTTTCCCCCGCCCACTCCTCTTTCTGTCCCCCCCCCCCCAGGCTATGACTCCATGGGCTACGAGATGTCCAAACCGGACCTTCGAGCCGAGCTTGAAAACGACTTGAAGCTGATTTGCGAGGGGAGGAAGGAGAAGTCCGTCGTGCTCCGAGAGCAGATCCAGAAATATAAGCAAGTCTTTGTGGCCGCCGTGGCCAAAGCCAAAAAGTGAGGGCCACAAGATTCCCACCCCCGTCAAGGAAAAGGGTGGGAGGTTCGTGGCCCCTGCCTGGACCGGCTCGGTCGGCAGTGGATGGAGGGGAGAGGAAGGGCAGCTAAAGGGCCGGGGGGGGGGGGGCTGCAGAAAAATCCCACCATAAACCTTGGCTTATT
>JANHFL010005578.1:148861-160155 GCA_032468155.1 Oxyrhabdium leporinum
CCTCTCTTGCAACGATCTGAGCCGGGTTCCGGAATGTCTCTACACTTTGTCCAACCTGCGGCGTCTGAACCTGAGCACCAACCAGATTTCGGAGCTGTCTCTTTGCATCGACCAGTGGACGCAACTGGAGACCCTCAACCTGTCGAGGAACCAGCTCACTTCCCTCTCGGTGGGTGCCCCTTCCTGGAGACCACCAGGCTCTTTGGGCTCCCGAAGACTAGCTAAGGACAGACCGGCAACGGGAGCAGGAGCCCATGACGGTTTTATGAAACCGTCACATTGGATTAAAGCTGGCCGGTGAATCCGAGTCACTTGTCTGCACTTACGAGCAAAGCACCAGAGTTTCCTCAATAGGTAGTCCTCGACTTATGATCGATCACTTCGGAACCATTTGTAGTTACAACCTACCTGAAAAGGGGAACTTACGGCCCAGATCCAAACTTCCTTAGTGAGAGGGGGAAGGTGGGCATGCTGGACGCATTGTTTTTACACTGCTTTTCCCCCCCCCCTCCAGTCTGCCATCTGCAAACTCACCAAACTAAAGAAGCTCTACTTAAATTCCAACAAGCTGGACTTCGATGGCATCCCCTCCGGCATCGGGAAGCTGACCAACCTGGAGGAATTTATGGCAGCCAATAACAACCTGGAGCTCATTCCTGAAAGCCTCTGCAGGTAGGTCGCGCTTTGCTCCTCCGCCGAGTAGGTCGGCCGTCGCTCGCTGGGCTCAGCCCTCTGACCCGCCTCTCTCCACAGATGTGTGAAACTCAGGAAACTGGTTTTGAACAAGAATCGCCTGGTGACCTTGCCGGAAGCGGTGCATTTTCTGACGGACATCGAGGTGAGAGTTTTGGGGGCAGAGGAGGAGAAAAATGGGACCTCCTGCGAAAAGGAAGTGGCCCCTCCTTGGACAAGAGTTGGGGTCCGTCATCCGGATCACGGTTGTCCCAAAGGTGCTTTTTCAAGAGGCAGCTGGACTTCCTTGGTTTTCCTTGAAGACGTTTCGCTTCTCATCCGAGAAGCTTCCAAAAGTCTCCAGTTTGTGTTCTAGATCGCAGCCGAGGCTCAAGGACAGCGAGCAAAAGTGGGTTGTGCTTGAGAGACGTCAGTTCTCACATCACAGCCTGAGCTTTGTCCCTGAAGAGCCTCTTGTCTTTTCGGCTCCTGACGGAGGTCCTCTTCTCTGCTTGCAGATCTTGGATGTCCGGGAGAATCCAAACTTGGTGATGCCCCCAAAGCCTGTGGACCGAACTTCAGAGTGGTACAACATTGACTTCTCCTTGCAAAATCAGTTGCGGCTGGCTGGGGCATCTCCTGCCACGGTAGCAGCGGCTGCTGGAGGTGAGCTTAGGACCCCCCTTGGCTGTAGGTTAGGACCCCTTTTGGGTGAAGGTTAGGACCCACTTTGGTTATAGGCGGGTAGTTTTCTTGCCTTCCCCAGCAAACAGCCACAATAGAAGGTCAAGCCATTGCCTTCAACCTGACCATCTCAAGAACGTCCTCCTGCCTTGTGAACTAGAAGCACATCAGACCCCTCCCTCCCTGAATCGTGTCCTCCTAGGGCCATCCTCCCGATCTTGTTCCTTCTAGACGGGAGCTAAAACTTCTCCATCCAAGATTCCCCTCTCCGTCTCTCGCCTTCTAAAACTCCCCCCCCCTCCCTCCTTTGGTTCCCAGGGAGCAGCCCCAAAGACCCCCTGGCCCGGAAAATGCGCTTGCGAAGACGCAAAGATTCGGCCCAAGACGATCAAGCCAAGCAGGTGTTGAAAGGCATGTCAGATGTTGCCCAGGAGAAGAATAAGAAGTTGGAGGTAAGGCGATGACCACAAGGTTGGGTTCCTCTGCAGGTGAGACCCGGCCTCCCTCCCTGGCTGCGGAGGAAACGGGCAAGCTGCAACGGGGGGGCTGAGAGGAAAGCCCCCTTCCCTTCACCTTTTCACCTTTAGGAGAACGGAGACCTAAAATACACGGATCTGAAGACCCGCCGATGGGACAAGAGTTTGGAGAAGCCCCAGCTCAACTATTCGGAGTTCTTCACGGAAGAGGTTGGCCAGCTGCCAGGGGTCACCATGTGGCAGATCGAGAATTTCGTGCCCATCATGGTGGACGAGGCTTTCCACGGGAAGTTCTACGAGGCCGACTGCTACATTGTGCTGAAGGTGGGCCAGGGTGTGTGTGTGTGTGTGTGTGTGTGTGACTAGGATCTGTCCACAGCCCTCACTTCCCTGTCTGAGGGCTGGTCTATGGCAATGTCCTTCAACCGCTTTGCAGAAGTTGGGCAAGGTCTCTGCTCTACAGCCCACATCTGGCCATGGCCTTTCGGTCGTGTTTTATGGCCATCCGTGACGGGCAGGCTCCATTATGGTCCTACGTCGAGGGTTACCTGTTCAGGAAGGACAGAAATACTGACGCAGGCGTAGAGAGAGAGAGAACCGAGATGGACCTTCATCCCTCTCTAACGCCTGGCTGCTCTTTTCCAGACCTTCCTGGACGACAGCGGATCCTTGAACTGGGAGATCTATTACTGGATCGGCCAGGAAGCCTCCCTGGATAAGAAGGCCTGTTCGGCCATCCACGCAGTCAACCTGCGCAACTTCCTGGGGGCCGAGTGCCGGAGCATCCGAGAGGAGATGGGGGACGAGAGCGATGAGTTCAGCCAGGTACCCAGCTTCCTCTGGGGCGGGCTTCCACTCCGGAGACCTTTGCAGAGGCCCAGGCCTCCAGGCCTGCAGGGAACGGCCCAAAGAAATGGGGAACAGGAGGAAAGAGATTAAAGCGAGAGCGGAAGGACGTCACCTGAAAACAGGCTCTCTCTGCTGTTGTGAGGAGAAGAGGGTTAGGAGCTGGCTCGCGTGTTTAATCCAGGAGGGCTGCAGGTTGGCTTTAATTTAACTATTTCTGCCTTTCCACTTTTGAAAATCCCAACTTTGGACACAAGGTGTTTGATCACGAGATCTCCTACATCGAAGGGGGCACGGCGAGCGGCTTCTACACGGTGGAAGACATCCATTATGTCAACAGGTAACCCTGAAGCGCCCACACAATTCAGGCTTTGCTCCAGGTGCTCAGGAGGAAGCCGGTGGTTACATTTGGGAGCTGGAGAAAGCCTGAATCTCTCGATTCAAAAATAACGACTTCACAGGCTCCTTAGACTTTTCTGCTCTTCCTCTCCCTGCAACCCCCATGCGTGTCTTTCGGTTGGGACCAAAACCGGTCTCTCTCTTGGCAGTTTGGGGGGGGGGGGGAAACCCGCCTGCTATCCTGACTTGCCCCCAAACTAGCCAGCTTGCAAATCTTCAAGTTATAGTCTTCTCTAGTTTGACAGTTTGGTGATGGCGACTTGCAAACCCCAATCCACCCTTTGAGGTGGCTGCAGTAATTATTTCAGCCTCGAATGCCCTCTTCGACTGTCTTAAGAGGAGAGAGTGATTGATTATCCATTGCACAACATTTCTTGTTTTCTCTGCCCTCCCTGGATATGATCAAGCTGTTGTTTCTGCAATTTCAACACAGGCTTTACCGTGTTTATGGCAAGAAGAACATCAAATTGGAACCAGTTCCTCTGAAAGCGACCGCTTTAGATCCTCGGTAAATAATGCAGGACAGCCTTCTTTTGAAGTCTTGGGCTCAGTCTGCTGGTGGGGGGTGGCTAGGAAAATGCTGCTGGCTATTTTAAAAAAACAACAACATTTCTCCGCTCTCCCTTTTCTTTCTTCCTTCTAGTTTTGTCTTCTTGTTGGATCACGGCCTTGAGATCTACATCTGGAGGGGCAGCCAGGCTACTCTCAATGGTACCACCAAAGCCAGGTGAGTGGCAAAAGGCGGCTGTGGCACAGCTGGTCTCTGAAACGTCTGGAGGAGTTCTACAGAGGTGCATTGACTTTAGCTACATCACTATCGGACCTTGCCATTATTGCCAGCACCCCCAAAAATGGATTCAAGGGGAACCTTTGTGGTGGTGTCAGGCTCCAAAAATCAAGAAACGTTGAGATTTTTCAAGCAGATTTCTTTATTGTTCCTCACCTGTAGATACAAAACTTGCCAAACTAAAGCCAACTACTTGGACCATAAAACATAGACTCTGGGAACCATGAAGAAGGAGCTGTCTTCACCCTCTTTCTCACACACAAACTCTCTAAGCTGCTTCGTCTCTTGCTCCTCTGGAATTCCCTCCTTCCCTCCTGGGAATCGGGGCAACAGTCCATCACACGGGGGAGGGGGGAGGAGGAGGGGGGAGATCTGGTACCCCAGTGTGTCTCCTTCACAAAGGAAAGAGGCTTGGCTGTGAAAAAGCAACAGCGCCAAAGTTGGAGCTTTGAAGGCTGCTAACGTTGGGCACAAAAGTCGGGTCCACCCTTCGAAGTGGGGAGTTTTATCTGCGGAGGTCCAGGTTCTCTTTCATTCTGCTGCTTCTGGATTCATCTCCCACCAAATCTCTTCTCTTCTCAGGCTCTTTGCTGAGAAGATCAACAAGAACGAGCGGAAAGGCAAGGCGGAAATCCTGCTGCTGACTCAGACCGAGGAGACCCCGGAATTCTGGGACCTGCTAGGTGGGCAGGCAGGAGAGATCAAGGCCAACGTCCCAGATGACTTCAAGCCACCCAGACCCAAGCTGTACAAGGTGAGGCGGGAGGGAGTGGAGGAGAGAGAGAGAGGAGGGCTGGGACTGCACAGCTTCAGAGCCCCTGTCAGCCTGTACGAACTTTCCAGAAACGTGCTTCTTTTCTTGCGAATCAAATCAACCTGCTCTGGACCTTGCACTAGTTTTGGGGCATTTATGCCTAAAGGTGTTGATGGTGAGAGAAGGCGGGACTTTGGGAAATCGGTGATGTCGTGCTGGTTTGGATGACACCCAGGGTGGCTCAAACTGGGCTTTGCTTGCGTCCTTCTCCGGGTAAATGCTCTTCCTTCTCCTCCTTTCCTCCTCCCGCGCAGGTCGGCTTGGGACTGGGCTACCTGGAGCTGCCCCAGATCAACTACAGGCTCTCCGTGGAGCACAAGAAAAGGCCATCCGTGGACCTCTCGCCCGAAATGAGGCTGGTAGGAACAATGTCTGGAAGGTGCCGATGGGACCAGAGTAGAAGAAGTTCTAGATGGTTTCTGATTAAACCTAGACCAGAACTTCTTGTTTTGGATCTCTCTTACCTTCCAAGAGTCCTGCAAGGAGATTTCAAGCGGTCCAGTTGAGTCTCAACCGTCTGCTTTTGTCTTCTCCTTTGGTAGCTCCAGAGCCTGCTGGACACCAAGTCGGTCTACATCCTGGACTGCTGGTCAGACGTCTTCATCTGGATTGGCCGGAAGTCCTCACGCCTGGTGCGGGCGGCTGCTCTCAAACTGGGCCAGGAGCTGTGCAGCATGCTTCACCGCCCCAAGCACGCCATGGTCACCCGGAACCTGGAGGGCACCGAGTGCCAGGTTGGAAGGAGGGCGATGTGGCAAGGAGGGACGATGGGGTGCTCCCAAAGGACTCTAACCCTCTTCAAGGGTTGGTCGATGCCATATTTGCCCCCTTGGCAGGAGAGGGAACATACATAGGGGAAGCTGCAGGGCTCAGAAAGTCAGGGGGCAGAATTTGCAAAGCGATGTAGCTTCTTCTAGCCTTAAGTGAAGCTTTGGAGGACCAAGGTCTCGGCTGAAGAGACGGTCCTACAAGAAAATAGAGCCAGCTTATATTGATTGCATGTGGCTGCCTGGGGGATTCTGGGAATGTAAGTCTTCAGCTGAAGAAGGCTGGGCTTGATTGGCCCCTTGTGTGTTGGCTCTTCACGATTCTCAGAACTCTGTATCTGTAGACCACCGTGAATATTTTGAAGAAAATGACAGTAAATCCTAAAAACAAAGACATGTGATCAGTTTTAAATGGTTCTGATGGTAGCAGGAGTCCCAATGACTGCCAAACTCTGGCACAATTAATTAAAGTTTTAAAACTATTACTAATTTAATTGTAGGGGACAATGTCTTGATATAGGTAAGACTGATTCTGATTAAAAACGGATTCCAATTCTTAAGAAGTGTTTCCTTTATTTTGTGTTCCGGAGGGAAAATGTTTACCCCCAAACTTAAAAGCGAAAACTTCTTCTAGCATAGTTTTCTTCTGCTGGGTCTGGATTTTCTGGCACTGATGAGGATCCATGTCCCTGCCAGGTCTTCAAATCCAAATTCAAGAACTGGGATGACGTTCTGAAAGTGGACTACACCCGCAACGCCGAGGCGGTCCATCAACCTGGTGGTCTCTCAGGAAAAGTGCAGAAGGATGCTGAGAAGAAGGACCAGCTCAAGGCTGACTTGACTGCCCTGTTTCTGCCACGTCAGCCCCCGATGCCTCTGAGCGAGGTAGGTCCTACAAGGTGGAGAGAACCAAGCTAGGTCCACCACTCCGGCTCCCTTGTGTGGAAGCAGATAAAGCATTTCTCAACCACGACAACTTGAAGATGGGTGAACTTCAGCTTTCAGAATCCACCAGCCAGAAGAACTGGCTGGGGAATTCTGCGACTTGAAGTCCACCTATCTTTCAACTTGGCTGACGGTTGAGAAACACTCCTCCAAACATTGGACGACGGGACCATTTATGACCTAGATCTGCTCCTGGCAAACAAGAAGCATCTCTTTGAGACACCTAGAACATTTCCCCACCCAAAACGTTCCTCCCTTCTTGCACTTCCTCCGTCTCCCTTGAAGGCCACCTCGGTGACTCAAGTCTTTGGGGTGGGTGGTTGCTTTCCCTCCCCCAGGCAGAGCAGCTCATGGAAGAATGGAATGAAGATCTGGATGGCATGGAAGGCTTTGTCCTGGAGAACAAGAAGTTCACCCGGCTGCCTGAAGAGGAATTTGGCCACTTCTACACACAGGATTGCTACGTCTTTCTCTGCCGGTAGGTCATCTCGCCAACTTTCCAGGTGCTCCCTGACCTTGCTTCCTGGGGTGTCTTTCTGTCTTGCCTTCTTCCTTTGTCCAAATCAGTGCAGTGCATGGTGTTCCTCAGAGTAGGAAAGTGGGTTGAGAACAGATGCTTCTTCAGAAACGCTCCTCTCCCATTCCAGTGGGAGTCTCTGGGACCCCCCTGCCTGATTCCTGGTGGACTGAAATTCAACCTCTGTTCATGGATGTTCACTTTTCTTTGCTGGGACCCAACCCCTAAGAGATGCCCTTCCTACTGAGTCCCACGTGGGCCCTTTGGACAAGGCTTAGATACCTGGCCAACCCCATCTCTCCCTTGAGATGTTCTCAGAAGTTCTCTGAGGTCTCCATCCCTCAGAGCTGCTCTGCATGATCCTTGTGCTGAAAAAGGTTCTTCAAGCCACCGAGAAGAAGTAGCTGAGTAACTTTGGTTTTGTCCTGAGAGGTACTGGATCCCTGTGGAGACGGAGGAAGATGAGAAGAAGAAGAAGAAGAAGAAGAGCGAGGAAGGGAGCGCTGAAGGAGAGGAGAAGGACGACGAGGAGGAGGAGGTGGAAGAAGAAGAGAAGCAGCCAGAAGAAGACTTCCAATGTGTGGTTTATTTCTGGCAGGGCCGTGAGGCCTCCAACATGGGGTGGCTGACCTTCACTTTCAGCCTCCAGAAGAAATTTGAGAACCTTTTCCCAGGCAAGCTGGAGGTGAGCCGGAAGATCATCCCTGTGGCTGGAAGGAGAGTGGGGAACTGGGTGCATCCATCCTCTACGCAGTGTTCTAGGCTGGCGTTTTCTTGGGGAATTCTGGGAGTTGAAGCCCACCCCTCTTAAAGGAGCCAGGTTTGAGAAAGACCGCTCTGGGAGCTGAGCTGGAATAAATTATCCTGTCCTCCATATCTGAGCATCATTGACCAGGATGTTTGGCCAGAGGAAGGCAGGGATGCTAAAATAGTCCTGCCCATATGTGCTGGACTTCAATTCCCAGAATTCCCCCACCCAGAATGGGAAATGCTCCCTGATTAATCCGGCTTGGAAAGAATCATTCTTTAAAAAAAAACCCACACACATTAAGGTTTCAGTCCCGTTCAAGATCCGTCTGCTTTTCCATGGGAGCTGTGTCTGTCTGTTCCTTTTCCCCCACATCCTCCTTGGCCACTTGCAAGTAGCAGTCAAGGCCCCACAGCCAGGCTGCTGCATTCTGGGTGGATTCATCCCCCCACATTCCAAGTATGGCTGAGATTTCTGCACGCACCCCCTCCCCAAATCCTTCAGGTTGTGCGCACGACGCAGCAGCAGGAGAACCCCAAGTTCCTCTCCCACTTCAAGAGGAAATTCATCATCCACAAGGGGAAGAGGAAAGCCAGGGATGACAACCTCCAGCCCAGCCTCTACCACATCCGTACCAACGGCAGCGCACTCTGTACCCGGTGAGGAACTCCTTCCCCTGTGGGCAGGATCGAGGTCTTGGGCCTCTGGACTCGCTCAGACCCTTTGAAGCCTCAGAGGGCATTGAGGTCCCGCTGGAACCTGGCAGAAGTTCTCCCGTTTCTGCTCTTCTTGCATTTTGGGATCTCCCAACTGGGTTAACACAAGTGTTTGGATCTTGGAACCCGGAGTTGGAGAGCCGTCAGCTAAAATGCAATGTGAGCATTTCTAAAAGAAGGTTGGCCAGCCCCTGCTAAACCCTACCTCCTCCTACCAAGTTCAGAAACAGTTTGTTCTGGAGTCAAAGGCCAAATCTCTTATCTTCAGGAGACACCTAGCCTTTGGCCAAAGCTGGCTTCCTTGACATCCCAGCTCCTTCTTTGTGAACAAAATTAATTCCCTTGGTCACTCGTCTTTGGCCATGCGACAGTCCATCAACCCAACTCCCCAAACCCAAATCAAGCTATCGGCCCAAACTCAGGGATGAGACGGTACCTGTGGTTCTTTCCCTTTTTCCCTGCGGGTGCTGATGGTCTCCCCCCCACCTTCCTCTCCAGGTGCATCCAGATCAATACGGACTCCGGCCTTCTGAACTCTGAATTCTGCTTCGTTTTGAAGGTAATCTAAGCCACCAAGGGATGAAAACTGAACAGTTGCTTCCTTTTTAAAAAAAATCTGATGTTCTTTTGTAAAATGCAGCATGGCAGTAGGAATTCCAGCCCTCTTTCTGGGGGACCAATCCCCCAAAACTGGTGCCCCCAGAATGCTAACACTTTCGTACCACCGCTGGCCATGCTGGTTCCCAATTCACGTAGCCTGAAGACATCCGGTGAAAGCCAGACAGGAGAAGGCTGACCTCTAACCCAGGGATGTCCAACCTTTGCAATTTTAAGACTTGTGGACTTCAACTCCCAGAATTCTCCTTCCAGGTTCCCTTCGAGAGTTCCGACAACCAGGGCATCGTCTACACCTGGGTGGGCCGAGCTGCCAACCCCGATGAAGCCAAGCTGGCCGAAGATATCATGAACCACATGTTTGACGACTCGTACAGTAAACAGGTAAAGAGAAGCAATGGAAGAGGATATTTGTAGCTCGGGGCTGAACCGTGGGGTCCTTGGCGCTCTCTGAACTCGTTTTCTTGCAGACGTTTCATGACCCAACTAGGCAACATCCTCAGTGCTAGGAGGGCGTGGGGATTGCTCCATGTTTAAATACTGTAGCAAGCTATACTGCTGGATCACAACACTTCCTGGCCAGCAATCAACAGCCTAATTGAGGAGCCACCCAAGAGCACCGTAAGGGAAGCCACTCGTATGTAAACAGAGAGCACGCCTCTTCTCACACTGATGGTGTTACCTAGTTGGGTCCTGAAACGTCTCCAAGAAAACAACCCAGCTCAAAGCAAGGACCCCACAGGCGAAGACAATCTGGGTGGGAAACCCCACCAGCGAGTCTTTCCCGCTTCCCCGTCTCTCCTCCCTCCTTGGTTTGCAGGTGATCAACGAGGGAGAAGAACCGGAGAATTTCTTTTGGGTTGGGATTGGAGCCCAGAAACCTTACGATGGAGATGCCGAATACATGAACTTCTCTCGTCTTTTCAGGTGAGCCAGTGGGTCCCCTGGGGTGGATCCCTTCTTCCCCAGGAAAGTTCCCTCCAATCCCTGGCGGGAGCCAAAACCACCCTCCCTCCCTTTATGTAGCTTTTCTTCATTTTCTTGGTTTTATTAATTAAAAAGAAATAAAGATTGATAAAAGTGATGTGTAGCTACGTATGGAGAGTTAAATGGGAAACTGAAATAATTTGGAGACAAGAAAATAAAAGTGTTAGAGTGCGGGAGGATGAATAAAATAAATAATATAATATGGATTGAAAAATAATAATACAGGAATAGAATGATATTTTTTATTGTATTTGTATTTACTTTTTACTGTTTCTAAGCTGCCCAGAGTCACCTCACTGGTGAGATGGGCAGCATATAAATTTAATAAAAATAAATTTCCGGAGAGCAACAGGCCAGAGAAGGAGCTGCCCTTTCCCCCCAAATCCGTCGTCATCCAGCAAGCCCTCCAATCTGTAGCGGAATCCAAGGAGGTCCCCCCAAAAGTCTGGATTTCCTCCTGGGAGGGAGGGGGCCTCCCTTCTTCCTTCTGCTCTAAGCTCTGCCTCCCGGCTTTGTCCCCCGCCCACCAGGTGCTCCAACGAGAAGGGCTACTTCGCAGTATCCGAAAAATGCTCCGATTTCTGCCAGGATGACCTGGCGGATGACGACATCATGTTGCTGGACAACGGCTGCGAGGTCAGTCTGGGGCAGGAGCCGGACGGGAGCCTTGGCCGGCTTTGGCTCCTTGCGGGGCGGTGGGAGCCCGGAGGCGTCTGCTGCGGTCTCCCCCGGAGAAGACGCGCCCGGTCATCTCCTCGTCTTTTCCAGGTCTACATGTGGGTGGGGACGCAGACCAGCCAGGTGGAGATCAAGTTGAGCCTCAAAGCTTGCCAGGTAACGGCCCAGAGGTCTCGCTGACCATTCAGGGTGGACTCCGGAGGAAGGCCGGCCCCTGCTCACCTGCCGTTCTCTGGCCTTCAACCGCTTGCCCTCCCTCCCTCCCTCCTCAGGTCTACATCCAGCACATGCGGTCCAAAGATGCCAGCCGGCCCCGGAAGCTCCGCCTGGTGCGCAAGGGCAACGAGCCGCTTCCCTTCACCCGCTGCTTCCACGCCTGGAGCGTTTTCCGGAAGCCGCCGGCTTAAGGGCGGCACCCGGGGCCAAACCTCAGACCTCGCCTGCCACCCGCAGTGGCCCCCAGGGGCATCCCCCAGAGGATGGACTTTGCAGTCTTCTGCCAGCGCTGGGCGGACCATCCCTGCCCTTCACTCAACGCGCTTCTCTTCGAGCCGCGGATTGGAGAAAAGGTTACTCGGAGAGGGGGGGGGGAGCCGAATCCCTCCCAGCCCGGGGGGGGGGGGGGGGGGGGGGGGGGGGGGCG
>JANHFL010005578.1:180585-192664 GCA_032468155.1 Oxyrhabdium leporinum
GAGGCCGGGCCAGCCAATCAGCGCGCCCCGCGGGAGGCGAGACCCCGGCCAGACAATAGGCTGCCGACGAGCGCGCGCCCCGCCGGAGGAGCAGATGGGCGGGGGGGGAGGGAGGTGCTCCCGCCCCGCCCCTCCCCTCCTTTCCAGCTGTGCTCCCGCCGCCTGCCGGGAAATGTAGTCTTGGAAAGGAGGCGCTTCGTAGCGCGGGGTGAACTGGGGGGGTCCTGGGTGCGCTCTCAAATCTGGGGGAGGAGGGAAGGCAAACCCCTCCGGAGCCTCTCCCGAAGAGACCCGGCAAGAGCGGCAGCGGCAGCAGCGAAGTTGTTTCCTCTGCCCGACTTTGCCAGCTGCACATCTGGATGGCTGCCTTGCGGGGGAGGCCGTTGCCCTGGGCTCCTGCGGGAGGACCGGGACGGCAGGTTTTCAGCTGGGCGGAGGAAGCCCCCTCCTCCTCCTCCTCCCTGGGGTCCTTCAGGAAATAGAATCCCGGGGCTCGACGATGAAAAGTTTATGTATTAGGTGAAAGACGGGACCCAAATTCCTTCTTGGGCAGGTCCACTCCGGATATTAAGCCTCTAGTCCAGAGTTCCTCGACCTTGACATCTATGAGATGGGTGGACTTCAACTCCCAGAACTCCCCGTGCTGGCTGGGTAATTCTGGGAGTTGAAGTCCACCAAGACTGCACCCTGTGGAGTCCCTTTTTTATCTCCCAGTCAGGAATCCCCCACTGAAGATCCCGGTGCCTATTTACAAGTACTGTAAGCATTATTAGGCTGTTGGAAAAAAAGGAATGTGGCAAAATTAAAACGCGCCTATGTGGGAGTAAAGAATGTGTAGGACCTTCCAGTAACATCTCAAACATGGCTGCAGCCTCCAATTCCCACAGAGCACTTAGTCATAATGTGGGTTGGTTTCGTCCTGGCACCGCACCACACGTCTGCCGTCAAACGAGCAAGCTGGAGCGGTGCTCTTCTCGCTGGAGAGGCGTTCAAAAAACATCCAGCCAAAATGAAACTTGCAGGATTCCACCTCTTTTATTCCGACATGGGGATGTTCGAGAGTAAAACTGCCCCTGATCCAGTCTGTTTCTAGAGGGTGAGAAAGGAGGGAGGAAATTGATTGACCATTCCAGGCTGGCCAGGTTTCACATTGGATTAGCCAACACGGATGGCAGAAAAATTCTGCTTTAGCTTTCCAGAGGAAACACATCAGCGTAATGAATTGGCAGCTGTCCATGTAGTTGTCTTCATTTAACTAGCTGGATTCATTTTTTGGCTGGGCAAGCCAGTTTTCCTTCAAACCAACTAGAGTTTACCTTTAAAGGATCTTGGCCACAAGTGGAAAACAGGTTCAGCCAGGGGCGATTTCCTTTGATTAATCCCCCACGCCTTGCCACCGGCTGATTTTCTTTTTCCCCACAAAACCTTTAGGCATGTGGTTTTCTTCTCATGTGATCTGTGACTGCAAACACCGAGGATCCTTTCCCCCCCTTTTTCTCTCTGGTTAGAAGCGGAAGGTTTTATCAAGCATCTCTTCTGCCTCTTTGTGCTTTTAAGCTTCCTGAAAATCAGGGAGCTTGGAGAAAATTTGGCAAAGGAATGCCTAACTTAAAGAGCCCCTCGTTGAGGGAGATGGGCCATTTAGAAATATGAAATATAAATAATAAATTAGAGGGCCAGTTTTCCAAGTGGCCAACACAGCTTCAGACTTTGGCCAAGCTTAATAAGACCCAGAATATATATTGAGCACATCGCACAATCTATTTCTGAAATGCTGGACTCTCGGATCATTTGCAAATATAACTTAGGTTTCCAAACTTTTCATCCACTATTGTTAAGCGTCATCTCACAACTACCACCATTTTCCAGATGTTGTCACGTTGCACATCTGTTGAACCAGATTTCTTCCAATTGTTCCCAACTTATTTCCACATTCTTTCAGTCTCTTCTCCTGACCATCTTCTATCCTGGATTCACTAAACCAAGGATGACATTTCCGGGTTGTGGAAGCGACTCTGCTTTTCCAAACATTGCTGTGGCTTCTTTCTGTAGGACCTTGGCACCGGCAGAGCCACACTTCCAAGGGCAGGAATTTAAATTGCACTGCAGTGGAAAAAGTATAATTAGGAACATTTGCCTTTGCAGACAAGCCAGCATCTGGTGCTTGGTTCTTTCCAATAGGCCACATCTACACCTGGTGCAAATCATCTCTTTGTAAGTCTAGTAAATTACAGGGGAGGCTTAGGAATAAAAGGGATGCTCTTTGTGGGAATCACTTTGTAAGCAGTGTAATTTATTGTAGTCAAAGGTCTAGAATAGGATAGTGTCTTGGCTTCCTGGGAAGGATGTGATTGCTTGAAAACTAGGGAGAATTGTTTCACACATGCTGATGAGAAGGGCAGAGAGGCTGGCTGGCTGGCTGGCTGGCAACTGACTATGAAGAAAATGGCAAGCATCAGACATCGAAATATAATTTATCTTCTTTGATTTCTGCAGCAGCCCAAGTAAGCATTCCACCTTTAGGGCTGAGTTCCCACAACACCCCGAGCTTCCAACCAGGTTTACTTTTAGCTTAGCAGACTGTGTGAATCCTGCCAACTGTGCTGGGTTCAATAAACTGTGGCCAAAGGAGGACTTGGCAGGTTGTGCAACACAACTGGTGTCTGACATGCCGGGGCTGGGGAGAGAGTTGACAAGACTGGGTGAGTTGGCCCAACATCTGGATTCATTAACGAGCAGCTTCGTGTGCGTGAACACCCCCCCCCCCCCAAAGCTTGATCACCAAAGTCATTACCTTTTGTGCCATTGGGGTTAACGAGGCCTTGCCAAAAACACGTTGGGCTCCTTTATTTGATATTTAAGATAAGCCAGCTTGGTTTTACTTGGCAGGGATGGAAAAGGAAGAGCTGGATGTGTGGTTTTGTGCTGTGGGGTGTGGTTTGTTGTTCTAGTCTTGAGCTTGCCTTTTGCACCCAAAGACCGAGGACTTTTAACAGGGGAAACTGGGGGTCCGGGGTACCATATAAGGCAGGGGTAGGCAACTATCACAATTTTACGACCTGCGGACTTCAACTCCCAGAGTCCATGCTGACTCAGGAATTCTGGGAATTGAAGTCCAGGGGTCCTAAAGCTGACATGATCACCCACCCCTCATATAAGGCTCCCCTCTCCCCTGGGGTCTCTGCCGAATCCCCCTCCACAAGTCCCTCCACAAGTCCCGTCAAAAACAAGGGCCCTTTGCAATTAACCGAGCAGCTAACAAGCTGGGGAAGGGATGATTCATTCACCCGGCCAGATTTACAGCCAACCAGTTCGACGACAACAACATGCTTCGGCTGGAGATCCAGGCGGCTGCCAGTTGCGCAAGCAAGCAAGGC
The DNA here is from genome assembly GCA_032468155.1 of Oxyrhabdium leporinum. Lineage (NCBI taxonomy): Eukaryota > Metazoa > Chordata > Lepidosauria > Squamata > Cyclocoridae > Oxyrhabdium > Oxyrhabdium leporinum. Next base: position 183,963 of record JANHFL010005578.1, read on the forward strand.
CATCTTGGAACCCTCCTCTGGAATGGAGAAGCCGTTCCTGCGGAAAAGATGGGGGGGGGGGGAGAGACCGGGATGCGAGTCAAGGAAGTGGAGAGCGCAGGAGCTTATACATTTTTTTGTGTGTGTGTTTGTGTGTCTGTCTTTGGCTCCCCCAATGATGCAACCCCCCCCCCTTTGCCGGGAGTCAGGCAAAGGTAGGACAAGCAGCCAAGACATCTGCACCCCTAAAATAGCGCATTTAAAAAGGCAGAGAAGGTGCCCCAGATGCTGAAGCAAGCATGCATCGTTCCGGATTTTCACACTATTGCAACACCGGCAGATTGCAGCCTGGCTTTGCTTCCGGCTCCTGTTTACCCAGGTCTGTCTTTTCTCCCTGGCCAACGTCTGCTTACACCGACTATTTTCCTTCCTGGAACCCACCTCCAGATGTGCAATTCTGGGTACAAAACAAGCCTCTTGCGTGTGATTCAGTGCCACGCGGCTCTCCCGTCAAGAGTTTGGAGAAGGTCAACACGGCATTGAAGTCGCCGAGGGGAACAAAGGGCCTCGAGTGTGTGTGTCATGAGGACAGCGACCTGCCGGGAAGGGCTGCCACTCGCAGCTTGTGACTGAGGACGAGGCTGGGGCAAGAAGGGTGCTGGGAGAAAACGGGGGCGGTGCTGTTTAGGGGCGTATCAAGGCATCAAGGACTCCGCTGAGACACCTGGCACAAAGCAGATGGCACCAGGATGCCCCAAATGTCGTAAATCCAGATCCGTTGCCAAGCACCTGAATTCTGATCACCTGCGCGTGAGGAGGCTGCAAGGGTTGTAAGTACGAGGACTGGCCGTAAGTCACTTTTCAGTGCTGTCGTAACTTTGAACGTCCCCGGGTCTTAAAGTTGCCAAGGTTCGACCCCCCCTGGAGTAGAACCAGGAAGCGTCCACTGACTGTGCTGCAGGGATACAGTGGGAGACGAACCCTTACACAGGGGGCTACAGTGGGGGGTCCTGCTGGAAGGGCAGGCCGAGCCCCCAGTGAATACAGACATTTATAAAAGAAATAATGGAGAAATAATGCAGTGGGTGGCGAGGCAACAGATAGATTTCTGCAGCCAGAGAGCGCAGACGGGAGCCGAGTTGCATTCCTGTGGCTGCAGCTGGCTGTCAGATGTCGAGAGATGCACATCAGCTGTCTTGCTCCTTGCAAGAGGAGGTGGGCGCTCACAGGCACTGGGAAACGGACCCCTGCCCAGATCTCTACAGACATTCTTAGGAACAAACCTGGGTTTATTTTATTAAGGCAAGACAAGAAACAACAACGGATGGAAACTCATCAAGGAAAGAAGCAACCTGGAATTAAGGAGAAATTTTCTAACGGTGAGGACAATTAACCGGTGGAACTGCTTGCCACCAGAAGTTGTGGGTGCCCCATCACTGGAGGCTTTTAAGAAGAGATTGGACTGCCACTTGTCTGAAATGGTCTAGGATTTCCTGCCTGAGCAGGGGGCTGGACTAGAAGACCTCCAAGGTCCCTCCCAGCTCTGATTGTTTATCCTTAAACTGAGTTCAGGAGCCGCTGAAAGGGGCAAACTCTCACCCAACGATATTGCGCTGAGGGGTCTTAAGAGGTCCAGCCTGCTGGCTCTGGCTCGGTAGCTTCAGCTGCACGTGTCAAAGCAACATTTGTTCCTCTGCAGCTGGGAGATGCTGGGTGACAATTGCTCCTCTGTGCTCCTCTGCTTTGGATGGCAAAGATTTCCTAGGGCACGGGTGCCTGGCGTGAGCAGGGCAAAGTGGCGGGGAGAGGGGGGCCAGCCTGAGAAAAGCCGTGAGCCCCCCCCTCCGGTCATGTGTGGCCTCCGAGCAGGCCCATCCCTAATAGCCAGGCACCTTCAAGACCTAATTTGGAGAGAGGCCACATTGGCAGAAGACCAGAGACCAGGTGGGGAAGGGCACCTGTGTGGGTGAGATGCTTTTTTTTTTTCTACCCAGATGGGGAAATGTGCCAGGAAGGGGGTGAATGGAGGCAATAAACTGGCAGTCTGGTAAATTTAAGGATGGGCTGTGCCTGCCCAGGTTAAAATTTCAAACTTTTTTTTTTAATGATTTCTAAGAGGCTGCCAGCACCACAGAAGGGACTGGGGGGAGGTTATGAAATACTGGTATACTGTACTCTCACCAAACAAAGATAAAGATAAAAGGGACATCTGTTTGGGGACCAAAGGCAGAATAGAAATAGTTCTGTAAATAAACTTTCCTTGGCAAGTTAAATATAGCGCCAGCTTCACTTTTCCTGAAAAAATAACTGTATTAGCCACAGGGGCAGGACTCCCCTGTGCCCCCCTCCCCCTCCATTGCTTGGAGGCTCAGCCACTCTGGGACGCCAGATTCCCCCCTCCCCAAGAGCCTGGCACTAGTGGAGAAAAAGGATTGGCCTTTCCCTTCCACGTTTTATGCTGGTGTTCAGAAAATTGCTTCCTGCCAATTTGGGCTACTGAATCCAGCCTTCATGGTCCTACCAACACTCAAATTGGTCTCTTCCCCATCGCAGCTTTAAGGCTGTCTAGGATCAGGACCGGGATGCCGGATCTGCAAAGCAAAGCTGCCCCTAAGTTTCTTCCCGATTTGCACAATTGCTGTTCCCCATTGTCCCATTCATTTCCTCTCCAGCCTTTAGCCTGGCGTCCTGCACCACCTTGTGGGTTAAGAGAATAATGCCAAAGTCTGAAGGCTGCTTATTTTATTTTTATTATTTATTTTGTTAGATTTATATACCGCCCCATTCCAAGGACTCGGGGCGGTTCACATACAAAAATCTTTAAAACTCCGTTTTTAAAATTAGCCCATAAAAATTTAAAACCCAGTTAAAAACCCCTCAGTCAGGAAAGGCTTGTCGGAAGAGTAAGGTCTTCAGCTCCCGGCGAAAGGTCTTCAAATCCGGGAGCCTCCGAAGTGCGGGGGGTAGTTCGTTCCAGAGGCCATTCAGGTCCAGCTTCCAAGGAAGAGAAACTGCCTCCGTGCTCCTTACAGAACCAGGAGGGCTGGGACGAGGCAGAGAAGGTACCAAAAGTGAAGCATCAAACGGCAGGCCAAGGGAAGGAGTTGGAAGACGCTTTCCTGGGCACACGAAGGAAACTGGATGAAGTTTTAAATGTTAAAGGGGGAATATGAATGATAAGCCGAGAGAATGACCTGGAAAATATTTTTCTAATCGGATCTACGGAGAGGCTTGTAATAAAACCGTGAAGAGATCTCCAGGAAAAAGGACAAATCAAATTCTACAAGAATATTGGATTGAATTAAAGGAGGAGACACTTAGAAGTAAAAGGAAGGAGTAGAAAGTCGGTTTACTTGATCAAGATGAAAAGAAAACATTTGTTTCGGAAACCCTTTATGGACTTTTTGCCGACTCCAGGATCGAAAAGTTGTTTTACAGATCCTCTTGTAGATGAGGGATAGGATATGGGATGAAGAGATATCTGTTTAACCTTACAGGGAGTGAAGAGTTATTAAATTTGTTTATACTTCTTGTGATGAAGGTTGGAAGTCACTTCCTTATATCCTTTATCATATTTTCTTTTTTCCACTTTTCATTCTTGCCAGTCTCTTTTTCTCAGTTTGTATTAGTTTTTGCTATTGTAATTAAGGGTTATGAGTAATCTAGGAAATGCATCTAAAACTTTCAAGGTGTAACAAGTGTTGAACTAGCATTGCACGAAGTTTTTTTTAAAAGATACACTGATCCAAACACCGGTCAATCAAGTGGTGCTTTCAGCTTTTATTTAGTTAAATGCAGCATTCTATACAAGAAAAAAAAAATTCAAACCCTTGACAGGGAACTATATTTCTTCCTAAATCAACCCGAATTAAAAGATTTCTCCCCAAATACACTGTACGGAAAATAATCTCTCCCCCCCACCCCATTTACAGCGTGCCACTCAGTACAGTTATTTTATGTATCCCAAACTTCAGAACTGTACAATTTGTTTACAAATCACACTTTTTTCCTATGAAAAATTACCGAAAAAAATATTGCCACTTATTTTATTTGTAACAAAACAATTAGATTTTTTTTTATTTAAAAAACACAAAAAGTCAGCCAGAACTTTATTTTAAAGTGTGTGCTTGGAAGGAAACGGGTGGTGCAAGGAAGAGAAAACCCAGGTGCATTTTAAAGCAAATAAAAAGTCTTAGCTCCTGACGCAGGTTGGACACCCCCAGGGAAAAGCTAAACCAGCTATAATCTGCTGGAAAAGAGACCCCGGTTGTGCCAATTCCAGCTTTCAGCAACAGTTTGGGTATGATTGACAGGCTAAGGCAGGATCCTTTACAGGGGAGGCCCCTCTTAAACCTCACACTAACAGCACTAAAACAAGGATTTTGGTTCTCCTTCAAAGGTCTTCCAACTCACACAATGGAGTGTTCCCTTGAACAATCGGCCTGCCTCTTACAACCAAGTCAACAAGGGGGAGGTGGGGGGGGGGGAGATCTACAGGGAAAGGAAAGAGCACGTGTAGAGACCCCTCCTGTTCAACTTTCTGCACGCTATTCCAAGACTATCAAGCCTTGGGGGGAGGCAGATGTCGGACACTCCGGTGTTGGTGGAGTTCCTGGAGAGTTGCAACCACCACTGAAACAGGTGCAAGGACCAGATAAGGACACGGGTCTATCAGAGTCGCCCAGATGCTTGGAAAAGCCACCTACGCAGTTTCTTTTCCCTCCTGGCAGGAAAGGCTTAAGGGGAGGCAGAAAGACATAAAATAAAAATCGAATAAAAACAAAGCAGCAGGCTAGCTAACGAGCTCCTTCTGCTTTCTCGGCAAAGGCTGGCACCAGCTGACCTGGCCCTGAGAAACAACCCTCAAGCCAAACGTTAAAAACTAAAAACGGGACACGGCGGCAGTCGCCCTTCCCACCAAGCCAGCCTCCCCCAGCGTGGAAGGAAGAACTCAGAGGAGAGATTTCGCTTTCGCTCAAGGTCCTGGGATTCCCTGAGGCCGAGCTGGGCCAGGCTGCTGGACAAAGACTCACAAGCCCCAGTGGGAGCTTCAAATCAGCGGAAGGCTAAACTGCCCATCCTGGTTTAGTCAAAGCTCCAAACTGGCCACTCTCTGCAAATAGCAAAGCAGGAGTGGCTGAACGTATTCCGAGATACCAAATCCTACACTGGCCGTAAGCTTCTCATCCGGCTGGTTCAGGACCTGCCGCTGATGTTAGGACGATGCTCGCCACCTCGGCCGCTCCCAGAATTCCCCAGCCAGCCAGAATTCTGGGACCTGAAGTCCACGCGTCTTCAAGCGGCCAAGGTTGAGAAGCACGGCGTCGCTCACCCATGCAGGTACGCGAGACGAGAAAGCGGGATCCCTTCTCCCAACAACTTTCTCAACTCCCCGGCCAATAGCCGCATCCCCACAATTCACAAAAGGAGATGCACAACCCGCTTCAAAGCCACCCGTGGCCCCACGCCGTGGCACGCTGCAACCAAGCGCCAGTGGGACAAACTTTGCTCTCTGCTGCAGAAGACAGGAAGCGAGGCGTCCCGGAAAAGAAGAACCTTCTCACCTCAGAGTGTTATCGGCCGGCATTCAGATCATAGCCACAGGAAAAATGGTCTCCCTACTTCCAGAGTAGAGCAGGGCAAGGAACATCAAGGCTTGACTTCCCTGAAAGCGCTCTCTGTCTGAGGCTGAGCGAGGCCCGATGTTTGGTGGTGACATTACCTTGTCGTGCAGGTAGAAGAGGCAATAAAATCACGGAAGGCAGGCAGGGGAGGTGGGGCTGGCAGGCTCAGACACGGGGGTTATTACTGGCGAGACGCTTCAGAGAGAGAGGGGAGAGAGAGCGCAGGACCGATTAGGCCACCTAGCCTCCCCTCCTGCCTGGGGCAGAAGAACCTGCCTGTTTCCCACTTCCCAGCTTGGCAGCTCCGGCCTTGTTCAGCAGGAGATGGCTCAACTTAATACGCGGGTGTCCAACCGTGGCAACTTTAAGACCTGTGGACTTCAGCTCCCAGCATGGCTGGTTGGGGAATTCTGGGAGCTGAAGTCCACGAGTCTCAGGGCTGCCGAGGCTGGACACTCCCCGCCTAACAGGACCAACCACCCCTCTACCTCTGAAATATCAATGCTTTCCAGTACCTGACCACCTGGCTTTACCGACGGAGGACAGCAGCCTAAGGCTGGCCTCCAGTCATTGGAAGCAGCAGCAACATTAAAACCTCTTTGCTAAAATATGGGCAGGGGAGAGACCCTCCCGCTGGGCTCAGTGAACACCCCCTCTTCTCTCCGATGCTGGACTCGCAGCCCCCACCCCACCCTGCCTGCCTCCCCTGCTGTTAGTGCGAAGACTCGAGCAGAACCTGGGGTTTCTGGCCAAGCGACACCCCCCGCCCACCTCCCTTAAAGAGCCCTCCAGCAGCAGCAGCCCCGAGGTGGGACTGCCGAACTTCCTTCACAGAAAGAAAACAGGCTAAACTCTTAGCAGCAGCAGCAGCAGCAGCAGCAGCAGCAGCGCAGGAAAACACGGGTGCCGGCTAGCCCAAGCAAGGAGGGAGGGAGGGACGGGGGAAATATTATGGCATCGAACAGGACACACAAAAACATGGAGGGGGGGGAGGGGCTGGGAGGGGGAATAAACCCTGACACTAAAGTGCAACATGTCCTATACGCTTTGCCGTCCGGTGTTGTCGCGAGGAGCTGGCGAGGCTGGGACTTCCAGTTGCTGGAGGAGAGCAGCTTTTTCAACACCGCGGGAGAAAAATTCTCGCAAGAGTCAGCATTGGGAGCCCTTTGGTGCAAGACGGAGCGGGGGGAGAGGGAGAGGGAGAGGGAGAGGGAGAGAGAGAGAGAGAGAGAGAGAGAGAGAGAGAGAGAGAGAGAGAGGCGTTGCCGTGTCCGTGGCGGGGTGAAAAGGCTGTGCGGGGCGGCTTCGGAAGCAGCAGCTTCGGAGCAGAGGGAACTCTGCCACCCACCGCCTACTCAAAACGCATCGCTTTTTGGCATCTTCAAAATCTGCTCCAGCCCAACGCCTGATGGAACCACGGAGCTTTATTCCCCCCCCCCTCTTTTTTAAAAAACAAGCTGCCTCTGCTTTGAGGCATGGCCACTTGCCCCGAGAAAGCGGGCAGGCGGTGCCACATACATCCTAGTCAGCCGGGATGCTGAGGGGAGGGAGGGCGGAGGGGAGGGAAGCCAGATTTGTTCCAGCTCTTTTTCAAGATCAAACAGGAAGAGAAGGGGCAATGTAACCTTGAAGCTAGAGGAGAAACAGCTAAGAGAGGGTCAAGGGGAAAGGTTCCATTTCACAGCCTGAAGGCCAGTCTCATCACCTCTAAGACTGGGGAAGGAGCATGTGGGTGTCGAGGAATTCCTCAATGCCGCCTCATTTTCACTTTCCGTGCCGGACTCCCCTCGTCGTCCTCCTCCTCCTCCTCCTCCTCGTCCTCCTCCTCCAAGTCCTCTGTGTACTCGTAAGACTTCCGCCAATAGTTCTCAGAGCTGAAATGACTCCGCCTCCGGTGTTTCGGCAAGAGGACCGAGCGCCGGTTCTCCTCTTTATCCATCTCTAAAATTCGAGGTCTGAAAGAAGGAGGAGGGAGAGATCCGCACGCAGGGACTAACTCGGAGGGCCCGAGATTCCACCCAACCAAGTCTCCCCCCCCAGTGCCAGCCTGCCTCCCGTGGAGCCTCTTACCGGTGGGCTGCGTCAGGGTCTGCTTTGCGATGGGACCTCTTTGGCTTCAGGAGGGGGTCCCGATTGCTCCCCGAGAGGCGATCTGAAGCGTAGCCAGGGACCAACACAGAGCTACTCAGCGACCGGGTCTCCAGCCGGGGGGCGTCTGCTCTGGTTCTGGAAGACAGCGCAACCGCATTCGTCACCGGGGGCCACTCCTCAGGCAACACACACCCAGGCCTGCTCTGACGGCCAAGGGCGCAGGGACGGGACAACGCCCGACACGGTCGTGAAATGAAACCGGCTCCCCCACTGACTTTGCTTGTCCAAAGAGGATCACGCGAGACTGCGGCCGCCATAGATGCCAGTCGCTTGCCAAGCGTCTGAATTTCAATCAGGCGACCACGGGGATGCTCCCGTGGTCGTAAGTGTGAAAAGCGGCCTTAAGTCACTTTCTTTCAGCGACAGTGTGGCTCTGAAGGGTCACTAAGTGAAGCGTCCACGCAACTGAAGCACAGCCGTCAGTACACAGACCCCTGCCGTAACAGCGAAAGAGCGACTCCCCACCCGGCATTCACGCGGGAAGGCTGATCAGGCATCCCCCGAAGCGCCGGGGGCAGAAACGGCCGGTTTCAGTCTCAAACAAAAGGGCTTAAAAGAGCCAGGTGGGCCTTTGTGGTTAGTTTTAAAAAAAGTGCTATCAGTTTTCACCACTCATTTTCAGGCTGCTTCTGTCCAAATCTCCCAACTGTTCCAGGCTAACTTGTGGAAGGCATTTTAAAGGGATGAAGCAGCCACAAAAAGCACAACCGCAGCCAACGGCCGAGAAACTGAGGTGCCTTCGGATATTTCGCTGCCGACTCCAAGAGTCAGAGGCTCCGCAGTCAGAGGACAGCCGAAAGCCCACGCCATCCTCGGGGAAAGCCACCGAGAACCAAGCTGCGCTGAAGAGCTTTCGGCCTGAGTGTTTACCCTATAAACTCAGCCCCCCCCCTTTTTTTTGTCCCCGGCTGCTCCTTCTGCTCCAAGTTCATCAGCTACTTTCCCGGC
>JANHFL010005578.1:222570-240055 GCA_032468155.1 Oxyrhabdium leporinum
CTGGACTTCCTTGGGGTTTTTTTCCCTTGTGCTTCTCATCCGAGAAGCCACAAACTAAAGAAGCTTCCTGGATGAGAAGCGAAACGCTTTTAAGGAAAAAAAGCCCAAGGAAGCCCAGTTGCCTTTTGGAAAAAGCACCTTTGCAACAAGCATGATCTGGGTGACTGAGAGTCTCCATAGATTTCTTTTCAGAAATTCACACGTCCCTCTCTCCAACACTTCTCCAGAGCACCTCTAGTTCAGCTGGACGTTTCCTGCCTTTACTAACCAGAACTGACTCTTGTTGTTTGTCGTAAGCCAGCTGTGTCAACACAGCCTCCTCCTTCTTTCCTGTGGAGAGAGAAGATGAAAACAGCTGTTGGAGTTTGCCCAAAAATGCTAGAATGCTTGCAAAAACAGAGAACACCTTCCCGGCATTCAGAAATCCGTGGATTTACTCCCAAACATCACCACGACCGAGCATAATAAGATCCAGCTTGGGGGGCCCTTGTTCTCTGGAATTTTCTTCTTTGTCATTGTCCGCCTTTACACAAACCATTTCTAATCTAGGAATATAACTTGGACCCGCTGTGTCTTATTCCGGCACTGATAATGATTAACCGTAGAATTTGATCACGGATATTATTGTTACGGTTGTGTTTCTGCACTTCTAAATGTTCATCAAATGCCCTTGGAAGACTAGCACACTCTAAAAGATTGCAGAAAAGGCTCCCCCCCCCCAACAAATTTATCAACGAAGGCAACCTAGCTTGTACTCACCGCAGGTCTGAGGGACCGCAGCAGTCACATTGTCCCCATTGCCCTGCCCAATGCGGCCACCGCCTTTCATCCTCCGGGAGATGGCTGCTGGCTTCTCTAGTTCCTGAGGGGGTAGAAAGCAAAGCGGCTCCACAGACCCATTTTCCCCTTCGAGACCCCCAAGGCCTGAACCCACACAGGGCGAAAAAGTGCCTTGAGCTGAGCCCCTTCATGCATTCTTAACCTATCTGCTCTCCCTTCAATATGTTGGCAGTTCACATCTGGGGTTTCCCAGCTCTTGGAAAAACAGATTTCTACAAGAAATAAGATGCCAGATACTTTAAGGTGGCCTTTTTTGGAATCCAGGTGGGGTGGGAGAGAGGGCTGCTTGTCTTACCCCTTTCCCATAGGACAGCACAGGATCAAAGAGGCTGTCCAGATAGTGATCCAGGCCTTTTTGGCTCCGCGGTTCACTGCAGGTATCTGAACCTGTTTCCAGTTTAAAAGAAAAAAGAAATAGAAATAAGATCAATTGCAGGAGAAAATGACATTTTTGCCATTTGGATTGCTGGTAGAGAAGCATTTTTTAAAACACACAGTTCCCTTGTCAGCAGCCTAATGGGTGATACGTGGCATAAAACAGTCATTAATTGTTTTGTTTGAATGCTGTCAATGCGGCAGTGAGAAATGTGGAGTCCTTGGTGCTCTCTGAGCTTGGTCTTTTTCTTGCAGACTTTTTTCTTTCAACCCTGAGCTATAAATATTCTCCTTTAGTCAGAAAAATGCATCCTCTAATCCAATGTTTTCCAACCTTACCTCTTTAAGATGGGTGGACTTCCAATATTCCCCAGCCAGCAGTCCTGGCTGGGGAATTCTGGGAGTTGAAGTCCACCCGTCTGAAAGGGCCAAGGTTGAAAAACACTGCTCTAACACAGTTTAATAGACACACCAGGCTTCACATCTGTGTGGCCCCAGCTGCATGCAGGACTACCCCAGATCTTGCAAAGATTGATCTCATGCTTGGACACAAATCATAAGCTGCATCCCAGTTTCTCACCATGGCTGCAATATCCCTCGGAGCCTGGTAGGTGGGCAGAGGCCACGGTGGGGGCCTTTATCAGTGGTGGAGGAGGAACTCTTCCGTCGGAATCCAAACCACGTTGAAAAACTCTAAGAAGCAGAAGGGGAGAGCAGCAGGAGGAAAGACCAAAGTCAACCTTGACATAGGGATGAACCAGAACCGGTCTAGATCCATGATATCTAAATCATTCTGTCCCATCCAGGGTCAAGACCATAGAAGACAGAAGATTCCACAACCATCTCAATTCCAAGACTTGGGTCTCCCCTTGCTGGGGTAACACCACCCCATGTTGGTCACTTTCTTCTTCCTTGGTAAGCCCCCCTGAACCAATGAAAGCTCTTGAACGCTACCCTTTCCAAACAAAAAAAGTACTATCTAAGGAAGAGCCATGATGCCACCTACAATTTGCCACCAGTGTATTTCTCTGGGTCTTCAGAGGCAAGGATGAAATAAGACTTCTGCTTGGGGAAACCACGGATCAGTTCCAGATCAGAAATCAGATCCAAGACATAGTCGTGGCCAGCCAGCTCAGCCCACTGGGTACCATCCTTCATGGTGACAGACCAGCCTCGCCATCCATCTGTAAGACCCCTGTGAAGGAACATCAGGGCTTAGCCACTCTAGGTTCTCCTGCGAGGAAGGGAGGCCCACACTGAGCAGCTGGACTCTCTGGAGCTGGAGGTGGATGAGACAAGATCCTCCAAGGAGCTTTTCAACAGCTCCTTGCCTCTAACTTCCAGCACTTGGAGAGCTGAAAAGGGCCGTTGCAATGGAGCCCACCCCCTCTTCCTCCATCCCACTACCCATATTTCCCCACACCCCATTTCTTCTACCTGTATTTCAACACACTTTCAGCAAGGCCTTCCCCCGTGGTCCAGGAATGGACAGGACAAGAATAGTGATCTCCTGTTGAAACAAAACCCCATTCACTCTGATGGGGGTCCCTCCTGCGGCTTTATTTTGTCAGCCTTTCCACGCAGAACCAACAGGAAACCCAGACAAGGTAATTCTACTTTCTTGGAAGGCTACATTAACAAAATCTTGCAAGTCCAAAAGTGCAAATCTCCCGCCCTCTCTTTTATACCTGAGAAGTTAGAGAGTTCCTTTCCGAGTGCCTTTCTCTGCCTGTTATGCAGCTGTGGGCTATGTCCTGTGTTATCTGATAATTTCCTAGGGGATATCTTTCTCCCAAGATTCATTTCCACACACACTTACAGATCCAAATGCAGTTTCCTGCAAGTAGACACCTATTTCCTTAGCTATTCAGCCTTGGGCCTTCGTTGTGGAGGGTTTTTCTCTACTAAGCTCCCAGGTTGCAGAAGGAGAAGGAGGCTTTTCATCTGCCTATCGATTCCCAACCCGTCCTGCTGTTTCCCTTAACTCACCATTGAAGCAGTACACATCAAGGGCCATGTTCGCTCGGTCCCGGCTGGCTGTCCACTCCAGCAGGGTGGGTGGATACGCTCGGGCGGCCTCCCCACCATCCTGGCCCCTTGCCATTGCTTGCATGAGCTTGTGTTGGCACAGAGGTTTATAGCCGTCAAAGGCATAGTCCGAAACAAACCTGGGCAGATGGGGAGAAGTGCAGAGGGAGACAGTGAGTAAAAGAAGACGCCAGTCATGGCGCATGCTTGGCATCCACGCTCAGAGTAGATGAGCGAGGGTCAACTGTTCCTATCTGTCCTGGCCATGAACTTCAGGTCAATCAACTGAGCCTCTGTTTAGATTCCTCATGTGGCCTTGGGAAGAAGATGAAGAGGAGGGCCACTGTCCCCCGATGCTTCTGACATCTTCTGCGGCCACCATCGTCACTAGCTACTGCAGCCCCCCTCTTTGGATCTCCTTTGGGGGTAGACGTGCCCCCACTCACTTCAGCAGGTACTTGTCCAGCTGGCGGGAGGGCACGAAAGCACTGACACAGGAGGCCAACAGCAGCCACCCCCGCTCTTCATTGTGGACATTGGTGTTCCGCCACACTTGGTTGACAATCTGGGCCAGGATCTCATCTTGCAGGCTTGGCGTGGAGAGCCCCTTCTGTACAATGTAGTTCCCAAACAGGCTCTCCTGGAGGCCGTTGAGCTGGGCGTCACCCATGAAGCGGAGGATCTGCCGCAGAGAAAGTCCAGGAAGTGACCCCCAAAACCCACCCCACCACAAAGCAATCCACCTTCACCTACCAGCTTGAAGAGGCTCAGAGCTTCAGGGGCCAATCTCTCGTCTACGTGCGTCAGGGGGGATGACAGGGTCCTCGTTAGCATCCCCAAAAGTGGTTCCTGTGGAATGACGGAGAAGTGACTGAAAGACTCTTTTGCACAGCCTTCTGGACAGAGACGGTGCTGGAGGTCCTACCCAGAGCAAGAAAGGCAGAGGCTTCAAAAGTCAACACAACCCCACAGGGTTTAGCTTCAGTTGAGCTTAGAGTTTTTTTATGGATCATCCAACAAACCAGTCCAGTGGTTTCTCTCGAGACGTAAACCATCAAGCTGAAATTATCATATTTTGGATGTATTACGTCAACACCCAGCTCTCTCCAGACAACATAATTCTGGGAAAGGTGGAAGGAAAGAGAGGAAGATAACCAGGTGCAAGGTGGGGTCGGTTACGGTGGTGATGGGGGCATTGTTGGAAGGCCTGAAGGACCAGGTTGGGGCAGATTATCTTGGAGAAGGCCAGTATGTGGTCAGTAAGAATTGACACTGACGTAGGGAGCATAAACAATCAATCGATCAATCAAGAGTTCTAGAGAGTGAGGCATCATCCCAATTCTTGAATAAAGTTACGTAAGGAAGCATGAATCTACTCATGCTAGCTTGTAATCCAGTGCAGGTGGCTTAATGTGTTGTGTGAGTCAAATCAACTCTTGATTTCCCAAGGGATACACGCCAAGCCAGCCATAGTGGCTTCCTGAATAAGCCGTGTTTTAAACCCAGCCCACGGCTAAATGCAGCATGTAAACTCAGCCACAAATACTGGCTTTTGGTCTACCTCCCAACAGTGGTGTGAGTGAAGCACCCTTTACACCATTAAGCCCAGCATCGACAGCCTTACCTTGAAGTGGAGCTGCACGTACTTGGCCATGGGATAATTGTTGATGTCAAGAGGCAGGGCAAGCTGGGAGTCAGCCTGCATCTTGGGTGGAGAGACAGGTGTGATACAGTCCTCATTCACTTGCTTGTGAACTATGAGGAACAGGGAGTAGCAGCCAGTGCAGAAGGCAAAGGAGGGGTTCCCCCATCCTAACCCCTTAAGTTCACTCACGAGAATGCCAGAAAACATTGGCTGGACCATGTCAACTGGGCAATAGGTTCTCTCTGCCAGCTGTAGCCCCCTTTTCTGGGTCCCAGAATGCAAGTGGTAGGTCCATCCAAGCACTCCCCTTTTTTGTCGCTGTTATTGTTTTGAAACATTGCTTATAATGTACCTGTCCAGAGCTCCACTGGCGAGGATAGACCAACAGGGCTACAGCTAAAGGGTGGCAGCTATAGGCAAACAGTTTGGTGTCTGGGGCCTTCTGACAGCCAAGATGGTGGTCTACTCAGCTTGCCACTGGTGGTACAGAGGAGGAATTAACCTCCTTGCTAGAAACATTATAATAGTGGGACCTCAAAGATCCACCATCTAAAATCCTTAGAGATGTTCATCTGGTAACCCCCTTGAAGTTCCTTGGTTCATAGTGGATCATGACCTACCAGCCACTGTGTTTAAGAGTCCAACCAGATCAGCAGGGATTTCCAGATCCGCGACTTTCATCACTTCTCGCTGACTCAGTTCCTAGTGGAACCCAGAAAAATGGGTCACCTCTAGTTATCCCAGTGACAAAATTGCTCCAGTTGCATACGCAAGTTATCAAAGTAAGTTTTTGCAGGCCACGTTCTCCTCAAAAGTGTTAAGATCCTGCATATTTACCTTGGGAATGAGTGCATGCTCAGGAACTTCTTCAGACTAACCCTCACACCCCCAGTAAACCCCAAAACACCAGAGAATTACCTGCTCAGCTTTTCTCTTCTCCTGTTCTGCAATTTGACGCTCCTCATCTTTCCTCTGAAATCAGAGTGAGATTTCCAAGGTCACACAACAAGCATTGCACCCCATTAATAGAATTATATTGGAAAGCAATCCAATTATTCCAGAGCACCTAAGTACAGGGAGAGAGAGTAAGGACTTTCCTTTGGAAAGGGCCCTTTTCCCCAAGCATAGGAACCTTCTCCTTAATCACAGAATGTGGGAATTGTCATCCACCATGCAGAGTAAACACCAAGAGACCTAGGCAATTTATGATAAGGTCCCTCTCTCCCCAATTCTCTTCCTGTACCCCCAGTTTGCACTCAGTCCCCCACCCCAGAGACTCACCTTGAGGTACCTCCTGCGGTTCATATAGATGCGTACCAGGCATCTGAATTGGATGAGTGTCTGACGCAGCCTCCCATATTTCTGCCTGCAGGACGGGAAACCCCCGGGATGGAGGTGGGAAAGATCACCCCAAGTCTCAACAACATTTTCTCCTACCCAGGGTAAAAAATCAAATCAAAACACAATAATGGACAGACAGACTAGACCAAGGATGGCAAAGGCATCTACAGGGAGAAGGTGGACCACTTGGAGGGACATTCGCCAACATGACCTCTTGCAGAGGTGTTGGCGATTCATCATCTCAACCCATCCAGCAAAGCTGTTGGGATCTTGGTTGACAATTGTGGAAAAGGCTCTCCAGCATGTCTGGAGAATACCAAGTTGGGGAAGTCCTCAAAATTTCTAAGTTAAGGAAGTCTGCCTGAGTGGCCCTTAAACCTGTCCCTCACTCTCAGAGGAACCCCCCTCACATGGTTGCTAAGATGCTAAAATGAGGGAATAGAAAGGGCATTCTCTTTTAGGTGATCTGTGGGAGTGGTTGAATCTTTTCAGAATTCAGTTGGAAATGCATTTGGACAGATTCTTTGAGTTTTCTGAGATCCCTAAGCTATTATCGGGGGGGGGGGGAACGGGGGGCTGAGTGGAAAGAGGGGTGGGACTTAGAAGATCTTATAACTGCTTTTCAGAGTATATTTGGTCAACTGGGCAGAGAATTAGACTTTATACCAGATTAGAATATTAAGTTTGAAAAGGGGTTAGCCTTTGAGTGATGAGAGGGTGGTCCACGCATGACAGGCGCTCTATTCAAGCCCGTCCACAAGCATGCCCCCAAGGCTCTCGGGGACAGTCAAGCTCAGCACCTGACAAGGTAACCCCGGGCCCGGGCTTGAAAGAGGATAATCTTGCAGCGTAAGGCATAAAAGCGTTTCTTGATCAAGAAGCCACGGACGTAACGTTGGAGGGTCACCACCGCCATGTGGACCATCTGCTCCCGCTTGGCCTCCAATTGCTGATAGATGCTTTCCTTCATGAAGAGCTAGAAGAGGAAGAGGAAGATGGGAGAGGAGAAGCAGAAGCCCAAGAGGTCACCGATCCATCATCTTCACTGGTGGATGGAGCTGATGCTATGACTTCCATTTGCCTAGGCATTTGGAATTGCTGGCATTTGGCAACGAGAGCTAAGGGACAGGATGCACAAGGAGGAAAAGGTAGGAAGGTGGAGGACAAGCAAAATAAGAGGATTCAGGTAACATTGGGTTGTTCCTATGGGTACATGACCAGATGGAGCAGTCGGTGGTGGAGAAGACCTGACATAGAGAACCTAAAGAGCATCTCTTGATGTCCAAATCCACCTAGACACTGTGAGTGGAATCAGTTGAGGAGAAGCCACTAAGCCCTTCTTTAAAGGCCAGGGACTCCCCCTGTGCAATGTCCATCTAGTATCTGTTCTGTAACTTCTTGTAATTAAACTGTCATTGACAGTGATGGTTTTACCTTGGTTGTGCCAATGCGGTACATCTCTGGGGTGACCGGGCACAGCTTCTTCAGCACCCCCACAGAATTCCACCCATCCTGGATGATGTCACTACGGATATCCACAAGACAGCGGTACCTGAGGAGACACAGATTGGACTGGGATGTGGTGCTAAGCCATTGTATGGGGGACGTGTTTTTCCACGCTGCAATGGTGGCCTGACACCTGAGCCACTGGTCTCTAAGGATTTGAAAGTGGATTTCTCAGCTCTGGCCCTTGGATCTGGGGGCCCTGGAGCTCTGATCTTAGGCTGGAATAGCTTTGGACTAAAGATCTCAGGGGCTCATCTGCACCTGTCAATGAAGATTTGGAAGGGGATCCGGACAGGAAAGCCCTCCTTGCGGATTCGGATGGTCTCCAGGATTCCTGAGGATCGTAGCTGGTTGCTGACTGTATCAGCCTCAAACAGACCTGGTTCCTGGAGGTGAGATGGAGGAGGAAGAGGAGGAGGAGGAAGAAGAAGAAACAATGTCAAGATACATTTGTCCAACCTATTAATCTCCTGGGCTTTCACAATACACTTGAGACCTGCACTAAGTGAATAGGCCAGCTCATGAAAAACTAACCATGATTAGTTTTAACCTTAAGTCTTTTGCAGCGTCCAAGTGCAGATGCTCAACCTTCAGTAGCTTATACATCTGTGTTGCTGGGACACAGATTTGGTGGGAACTGTCATTCAAGATGTCTGAAAGAGCCCAGGTTGGGAAAAGCACTTCCAACCATCTTCCACTTGATTAAGTCAACTTCATAATGCTTGCTAGTGTAGGCCTCTGGTAGCAGCCATGATGATGTCAGATACCTTGTGATGCCATGGCAATGATTGAAGTTGCATCATGCGTGTGATGTCGCCATGGACATTACATCCCTGGCTTCCCAATACTCACTCAAGCCTACAAGTAGTTCTCAACTTACAATTTGGACAGGAACTCTGGGCACTAAGCAATGTGGTCATTAAACGAGTCATCCCATGGACCCAATTTGGTAACCATTTTTACTCTGATCATTAAGCGAATTATGGCAGTTGTTCAACAAGTAATAATCTACTTATTGCTGGGCATCCAAAAGAGACAATTGAGTTAAAATGTAATTGATGGATAGGATGGACCGTGGTGCATGCTCTGTCATCGCACGAATGGGATCTGAACTGCCTAATTTGGGAAAAACAGGACCAGGAGTCAGCCCTACCTTCTTCCTGTTGGGCTTGATGCAGCGAACGAAGAAAGGGTTACATCTGCAGAGAGAGAGAGAGAGAGGGGGGAGGGAGAGAGAGGGAGGGAGGGAGAGAAAGAGAGAGAGAGAGATGGCTGAGCAAAATTGCTTTGTGGATAAAGTGGTACCCCTAGAACAGGAAAACAAACATGCCCAAGCTTTCTATTGGGAAAGTGTAGAAAACTTAAAATCGCTTTGTGTTAGCTCATCATTAGGATATTTCCACCGTTCACTCCAAAGCTACCTGTTCCAGATGTCCACATCTAGATTCTCCTTCCACAACCACAGAGAACTATTTTGCTCTGTTTCTGCTTTTCAAATGTTTAAATAGAGCAATTGTCTCTTTCCTCTTAGTTTCATCTTCTCTGGGTTTTCATTTCTGCTAATAAATTCTGCTAATAAATGGGCCATGATACATCTGGTTCATCACAGAATAACGGAGTTGGAAGGGACATGAGAGGCTTTCTAACCCAACCCCCTGCTCAAGAAGGAGACCCTATACAATTCTGACCAAATGGCTCTCCAACCTCTTCTTAAAAACCTCCAGGGATGGAGCACCTAGAACTTCTGAAGGCAGGCTCCCGTGTCCAAGCTGCATCTACTAATTGGCGTCAAGACATCAAGGAGTCCTGTTTGACATACCTCTCCATCTTCTCCACCAGGTCCAGAAGCGACTGCTGGAACTTTGCAGCCACCGTTTGGGGCTTATACTTCCGTTTGCTGGTGCTGCTTTTTCCCATCATGGTCCTCTGCTGAGCCACCAGCTGAGCATGGCTGAAGAAGAGGCTGGCCACCATCTGAGCCAAGAGCAGAGCAGGGGAGAACAGGCTTCACCCCTCTTTATTCCTTCATGCCCACCGGGATCCCAGCCTCTTCCAAGAAGCTTGGGACACCGTACAGTGTAGATGGGTGTTCCTCCTCCCCTATTTATTTTGTTTTTCAGGGATTTGGGGAGGTGGGCTAAGCTGGAAAAGAAGGGTTAGACCAAGATCTTTTAACAATCAAAAGGAATTTGCTGGAGAACTTCAGCTGCTGGGCCATCATCTCCATCACATTCAGGCAAACCATGACTAATATTAATGGATTTATCGCTCTGCAAATATTGATGAGTTTATATTAGACTATAAGCTGCTTAGTAGTGTGTCTTATAAACCACTCCCCGCCCCATTTTTATTTCTATGTTTCTAATGATATCTCACTCCTTATCCCTTTTCCAAGCATTGCGACTAAAATTCTCGCGTAAACATTTAAATCTGTGCAAACTGGAAGAATCGGGGCCCGCCGAGAGGTCAGTCTAAGCACCTACTTTGATTTTACTGTTGACGAAAAGATCGAGGACATCCGGCCGAACTTGGTCGTAGTTTTTATCTAAGAATTTATGCACCTAGGTGAAAGCAGAAGGAGGAAATGCAAGCAGCAGCGCCACGAACACAAATTCTTGGAGCTGAAGTCCAGTTCCCTAGGTGGCACTCTGCTTGAGAGAGAAGGCTGAACAAGCCAGGGCTCATTTCTCAGCTTCTGATGCTGCCTAGGAATGTTGGTTTCCAGCTCCATTTTCCTTTGGTCGCTATGATGGAACACATTGTGCAGGATGACAGTTCAGCCCAGATGGTTGAGTGCTTGTAACGGAAACAGCTGATGGCACCAAAATTGGTTGCTGAGATCCCACAAATCAAGATCTCCCCAACCTTCCTGGACTCTTGATGGTGCAGATATGTTGCTGTGCCCTCCTTCTCCTTCTCCACACTCCTTCTCCTTTACCACCACTTCTTTCCTCCTCCTCCTCCTCCCCACCCACCCCTGCAAACCCCACTCCCTTCTGCCACCGATGATATTACTTAGTTGTACTTAGTAATGAAACATCTGCAAAAAGACAACCAAGCTCAGAGAGCACCAAGGACCCCCACAGTCCTCCTCCTCCTCCTCACCTGGTAGGTTACTTTTCCTGCATAGTGCTTGATAGAGAATTCCGGCAGTGGCATTTTTGGCTTGGAATAGAGGGGATTGGAGCCGTGATGATAGTGGCATTTCTGAAGGAATGTGTGATCCGTGGCCTAGAAAGATGGAAGCATAATCACAAGTCACCCCAAGACTTTCAGGCTGACTTGTCTCCAAGCTCAGAAGGAACACCCTCCTCTCCCCTACTCAGGATTTATGGTTTTGGGATGCAAACACTATTTAGGGGATTTCAGATTTCTTCTGAACCTGGGCAGAAGGCTTTCCATAGGTAGGAAGCTTATCTTTTAATTAATTCCGGAGTTCCGCCTTTCCCCAAGTCAAGGGAGGCCACATTCACCTGAGGGAAACTGCTTTGGTCATTCAGGATCTTCAAAATGCCATGAGGCCTTTGGGAAATCAGCTCAATGCAAGGCTGGTTGTCTGTGAAAGCGATCTCTCTCCATTCAATCTGCTCGCGGATGTATTCTTCCTGAGGACAACACAAGGGTCGTGATCGCCTGCTGTCCTTCAGCGCCGTTGAAAAAAAACAGCTGTTGCTACTTTGCTAAGCAACCTTCACGAAAAAGAAGACCAAGGACCAGCCTCCATCGGCATTGAAGTCCAGCTGGTCCACTCTGGTTCACCCTCCAAAGCAGAATCTTTCCCGTGAAGGGATTTTCCTGAAGTTCTAAGAACTTTGGGGATGGTTGTGCCTTCAAAGTCTTCAGTTACCTCTTGACTAAACAGTGAAGAACTATTTTAAAAACTGTACTGCTATTTGCCCTCTGCCGTGTAGGACATTTTCAAAGGAGGTCACCTGGCTTCTAACATAAAGCAGAGAGTCACCAAAGAAAATGCCAGGTGCATCTTAGTTTCCTTTGTGGTGAATCTGATTACCTGTTCTTCCTTAAAGACGATCTTATTAAAGAAATACTGGAGATATTCATTGGCATAGTTGATACACAGCTGCTCAAAACTGTTGAAACCAAGATCCTATGGGAAAAGCAGGGAGGGAAGGAGAAAAAGGAATTTAGGAGTTCCATCATCCAATGTGGATTATTTTTACTGTTTTTAGAATTTGGCTGCATGCTTTTTAATCAGTTGTATACACCCTGAGGAATCCATACTTCAGCAGCCATATATTGAATAAACAAATTATCCTACCAAGCAACGTGCTTAATCAGATGTTAGCTGCAAGGAACCACCAACAAAAATGGACTGATACTTAAACAGAATTGTTGATCTTCATTAACAAGCTGGAATGACCTATGAAAAGACCCCAAACGTGCAAAGAAATTGCAAGGAAAGATGATGATCCATGATTTTCTAGAAGTCCATCTTCAGGGCTCTGTGGCAGAAGACACCTAATGCTGAACTATGGCCTCTGTAAATCGGAAGAGGAGCTCATGGTTGCATTCTCCTCCTCTCTCTTTCTTCAGTGGGCATCACAGAATACCCTAAGGTACATCTTTAGCTGAGTTCTCTCTTTCTCACCTCAAAGCCGTAGATATCCAAGATGGCGATTGATAGGGTGTTTTGCTTGGGGTACATCTGCTTGTTGACCCTGTCCATGAGCCAGTTGAAAAGCAGTGAGTAAAGGATCTTGGCAATGGCATCTCTGAAAAGAAAAAATTGAGGGAAGACCACCCACAAGGTAGAACATCAGAACTGGAAGGACACACGCAGACAACGGATGTTGCTTTAAGCACTGTGGTCTCCAACTTAGGGCACCAAGATGGGCATCCTACTTCCCTTTTCCCTTCCTCCATTCTCTCTTTACCTGGCATCCACGGCACTTTCTACAGTGAGTGGTGTGAAAATCTTCTCCCTCATTGTTTCCTATCAAAAAGCAAAGGAAGAACCAAGATGGCTGCCTTCTCTTCCCTCTACCCACCAACCCTTCTAAAGTATTTTCACAGTGGTACCATTGGATGGGGCTTCTGCAGTCTGCTTATTGTGGAACAGTTAAATATGATATTTTCATGTCCAAAGAGGGGGTATTTAGTTCAGAACAACTAAGTATAGTCATAACAGGCCCATGACTGTTAGTTACAAAGCTTGGGTATGGGAACTGGGGCTTTAGGGTGGACAGAAAAGGGCCCCTGGCTAATTATGGGATCTTCCAAACTTCCCCGTTTGCTCAAAATGTGTGACTCAAACTCAGGGGTTGTGGTGAGCAGTTTCTCCCTCCACTGATGGTAAGACCTGACGTTCTTAATAGATTCCAGTCCACCCTGCCAAGACAACAATGCTGTGGACATCTCAAGGCTTGTTCCAACCTCCCATTCTGACTCCACTTGCTTCCTTTTCGCTTTGAAGGTGTTGTCGCTTGCAAACAACACTTAGGGGAAAACAAAACACCAGAAATATCCAAGTTGGCATGCATGTGTCTAGAGTTGAGTTCCCTCACCGTCACTTTGTAGGTGACAGACTTTTGCAAGCCTTCTGGAGAGATCTGCAGCAGCTCAGCCACGGCCCGGATCTCCTTGGCGCTCAGCACAGAGGCCACCTCCTGGCAGTCGGTCTGCAAAGACCCAAACCAAGCTCAAACATCTTCCCCTGGAATAAGAAATCATCTCTCCGACTTCCAGTGCTGCCTCCTACCTCATACTTTTCAAAGTAGACATTCCCCAAGTGAAGGATAGAAGACAGGATTCGGAAGATGCTGTCCTGGTCTTGGAGGCTGAAATTCAAGACTTCCATGGTGTCGAGCAGCCGCTGAAAGTCTTCTAGGTCTGTTTTGCCAGGAATCTCACAGTTGCCTCCCTGGGGAAGACAGCAGGAAAACATTTGATTCCCAACGGCATGTCCTAGTGCCTTTAATGGTGGGAGAATCCAGAAGAAACATCTTCTCTTCCAGTGTAGACTTCATCTTCTTCTGCTTAAGTGTCCTGAGATCAAAGAGCTGCAAAGAAGCACAGCTAGGCTTCTCCTAGCAATTGGCAGGAGGTGACCAACACTGACTTTTCCCAGTAAATGAGGATTAGTTGGCCCAACCTAGATCAATTCACTGCTTTCTCCTGGATTTTAAGAATTCACCCTTCTCTTTTTCTTTCCCATTTGTATCTTGTGAGAACTCTCTGAGAATTTATCTGAGTTTTTTGAGAACCTGATCTGAGCCACTTTGCGGACTTTTAAGCATCTGAGAAATTGAAGAAACAGAAATTTGAACTACAAAGACATTATCATGAAGAATAACTATGAGGAGTTCTCACTCAGCTCCATACCTGGTTGAGATAATAGTAGGTTTCTGCACCTTGAAGACAAAACACCTGCTTTTGCTGCGTGGGGAGACCAGCTAGCATCTCATAAAAGATGTGGTAGTTTCGTTCATTTTTGGCCTAGGGAAAGAATCAGACAAGACTGATGGATATGAAGGATAATTATGAGTGAGAAACCAAGATATTCTGATCCCCGTGTGCAAAAATCCAGAATGGCTACCAATGAAAGTAAGGAAAAATAACATTAAAAAAATACATGGGCTTACACTTGGCTTGATATTTCGAAGCACTCTTGGAGAACTCTTATCAAAAGAGTCATTTGTTGAGAGGGCTCAGCTCATAATGCTAGAACGATCTTTTCAATTTTCCTTATTGCCAGAAAAAAAACCTCTTCTGCTTTTTAATAAGCGCTCAACTGCTGTCCAAATCTAATCCATCTCTCACTCCTTTCGTATACAATCGTCATAGTTTGGACAGATCTGTGCAACCAACAGTTAGTTAACTTTAAAGGATCAAAGTGACCAGCTTAATCCAAAGCCTTGTTCATAACACATGCAAGCTGGAGAGAGGCCCTTTCCAAACCAGCTCCCTGCAAATGCTAACTGTGTATTTATTTTCTTCCAAAAGCTTTCTTTGCAATTCTTAAAAAGGAAATGGGCCAATCCTGTGTTTTGCAGTTCTCACCGGCTTTGCTAGAGTTGCCCTTGCTTGCCGTGACTAGGCCAACCCAAGAATGGAATGGAAACTCACCTGAAAGATGACTCTTGATTTCTCCAGAAGGTACTGGGAGGTGATGGCACCACAGATCAACCCATTGCTGGAGAAACACAACCGGCCGTCAGTCACTTTTGCAAGTGACTTTTTCAAGACAAATAGCGAACGTTCACTAAAGAAGCGTTTGTAAGCCGAGGATTATCTGTATCATGCAGGGCCCCTGGAGGCAGGATTGTATGGGAAGAAGCAGAGAGGCTACAAGTAGGGGAGGACGTGGTCGGAAGATCCGGGGTTTGGTTAACTTACTCCTCCAGAAAGAGTTCCACAAATTTCCCAAATCTGCTGGAGTTGTCATTCCGCACCGTCTTGGCATTCCCAAACGATTCCAGAAGAGGGGTCGCTTCGAGAATCTGACTCAAGCGGATAAAACACAAGAGCACAATATATATACATTTAACAATCTAAGCACTAAGGAAGGGACAAACATATATGAAAACCTCCAGGCCCATAGGCACATAAATGAATGCAGGATCAGATCAGATCAGATCAAATCAATCTCCCCTTCAGTTTGCTTTGTCCTTCCCATTCCTGTGCCATGGCAGTTGAATATCCGATTCTTCCTGTTGCTTTTGATGGTTCGTTTTTATTTAGCAAAAGAGCCCGATTGTGCGGGTCTTTTTAAAAAGAGGAGGAAATCCCTAATGAGGAGAAATAAATGACTCAGTCCTCTTCTCCCACTGAAACCAAACCTTGCCAAGAGGCAATTAAGGAGCAATTGTCACAAATCCCCCATTGGAAGCAATGAAATGCTTCCTAAGGACCTAAGAATAGGATCCATTAGAGGCAAGGGAGGTCTCTAAACCTCAACGTGCCCCGGCTCTTACATTAACCTGGTTTTTATTTAATCGCCAAAATCCAGCCTGCCAAAGCACCAGGGAAAGGCAGTGTGGAGAATGGACAAAACGTTCCACAAACGCCCCATGAAAAACAGGGGGAACTAAGAGAGGGGGGGGGAGAGAGAGGATAGAGCAACAGCTGATGTGAAAGTGACTAAGTCAGAATATCTATTTGCAGCAGCTCGATTCGTGAGCAACAACTGAATTTCAGGAGCAAGATCCTTTACTGCAGTCAGCCATAAGAAAGGTAGCCAGGTGTATCCGGCACCTGGGTCCAAATCATATAGGGAAGGTCGTCATGTCTTCATCATTTCAGTTTGGAGGGAAATGCCATCCTGATTCAATAAGTCAGCCCATAAGGAATGGAGATGGACTGATTGCTCAGAGGGCAGCCCTCGTTCTCCAAGACAGGTGGGAAAATGAGACAGAGCCGAACTAATCCCTACACAGTTGAGTTCACACATGCACCACGGCATGAACCAATCCAGGAAAAGTTAAACCTGATGCACAGCATGCCCCATACCTTTATCTAGGGAAGCATCGAGAGCAGCATGGGAGCAGAAGGTAGGAAGAACAACGGTAGGTCTTCAAAAGTTCAGGGCACTTCCCCCTTCAGCCACCCACCCGTTGACCTCAACTGGGCCTTAGGTGAGCACCAAGGCTTTGGCTGGGCCTCGTTGCCTCTGCTCATCCTCTCCGTCCTACCTGCTGAGTCGCAAGGTGTTTCTGGTTGATAGCTGCCAGATAACGAAGGATCAGTTTAGTGGCCTCAGTTTTGCCTGATCCGCTTTCTCCACTAGAAGCAACCAGATGGAAGGCATGTAAGGACCCTGGAGCCCAAGGAAACATCTCAACAGGGACCTAACCCCAAAGGAGATGGGGGAGGGGTTCTCTTTCTTCTCTTAGCTCCTTTGAGGACTATTGTCAGAGGGAACATCCTGAGCTCACCTAATAATGATACATTGGTTGAGTTTGGCATCTCTCAACTTGCTGTAGGCAACGTTGGTGATTGCAAAAAGATGTCTGCAAAAGAAAAAGGAGAAAGTAAGTTTCACACTGTCTTTAAAAATGGAGGACAGGTTGCTCTCAAGTCAAGAACGGGGTCTTTCTAGATAGCAATCCAACAAGCCTTAATGACAATAGTTTAGAAACATACAGAAGGAACACACTTCAGAAACACCAGTACAGGTAGTTCTACCTACTTGCAGTCTTAGAGAATCACTGCCAATTAAAGTAAATATATATATGAGGGAAGACAAGCTGTTCATTTATGCTTTCTAGCTGTTTTGGATTCCCAGACCTAACCAATAAAAGCAGAGAACCAGAGTGATATGAATTGTAGTTGCAAATCCTCCGGAAGCCTCTAGTTTGCTGGGTGAGAAGACTCAGTGGCAACTGAGACGTTATTCATCCAAACTTCTGAGATTTCAGGAATCACCTGGTCAGCCTTTCCCGACCCACAGAAGAACATGAGAACATCCTCATGGCCACCAGGACTAAGAATATCGCCTGTCAAAAGAGCCCAGGGTAATTAAACTGTCCCCATTTCTGCAGGACGGAGTGAAACACCCTCCAGATCAAACCTGCAGCCGGTAAGAGACTCACGGTGGGTTCTCTCCCAAAGCTTTGCCTTCATACTTCAGGACGTGGTCCGTTCCATAAATGTTGAACATTTTGTAAGGATTCACTGAGACCAGGATGCTACCTATGTAGGTCTGGCAGAGAGAAAGAGGTGTGTGTGTGTGTGTGTGTGTGTGTGTGTGTGAGAGAGAGAGAGAGAGAGAGAGAGAGAGAGAGAGAGAGA
>JANHFL010005578.1:240495-256183 GCA_032468155.1 Oxyrhabdium leporinum
GAGAGAGAGAGTGAGAGAGAGAGAGAGAGAGAGAGAGAGAGAGAGAGAGAGAGAGAGAGAGAGAGAGAGAGAATGAACACATGTTAGGGAAAGCAAAAACACAAAATCCTGGAGGACTTAGTGCTCTGTGTGAATCCAAACACAATGATTTCATGCTTTATACGTAAGAATAAACTCCTGGTTTACTCTGGCCTAGGCAATTCCTACGCTTTATGGACAGATATTGCAAAAGATGGGGTGAGAACTTACAAAAAGTGAGCAATATTTCAAAACATTGCAGAACGTTTCATTTTAACACCTATACTTCATTTAAGCTTGCATTTATTAGTAACAGGGAGTAAGGAACACGGATCTTGTCAAAACACCAACAGATTTTGCCTCCAGCAAGATGAACAGTATATAAGTTTAATACATTTGAATAAATAAATCTCTGTCAATGTCCTCTCTCTTACTCTCCACATAACAAGAGAATAAATGTTGAGTCTTTTCTCCTTGAAGGAAAAAGGCCTCCGGTCACGTGCTGAATTCTCTACCTCCATTCCATCTTGGTCACCATCCCTACGAGGCTGTGAGGAAGACCAAATCTGGTCCTCCTAGGAGATCTTGTGGCTTAGTTGGGGTTTGAAGACAGAACCTCCCCATCACTCTGAGTGTTTCTTTCAATGGTTTTGAAGCCCGGGGAGCAAAAATGAAAACCACCAACTTACATAGATCAGCCCCCGCTCAAATCTCCTCTGGACGTTGTGTAGCACCACACTTTCTTGGAGGTCTCTGTGGCATAAAGAACAAACACGGCTGAACACAAGACAACCTTAAGAAGGGAGAATCAATATTGCCCTCGGGAGCAAAGGTACGGGATGAAAAGACACAAGAGCTTTGCTCCCTGTTAACTTGTAGGTAGCAGGGCTCTAAGCTCCCCCTGGCTCAGGTGAATGACGAAAAAAAGGCTGCACTCTGCACACGAGCAGAGAGCTTAGTAAGAAGGACTAAATTGGCCCCGTGTGGAAGATGCTCTCATAAGTGGTCTTCCCTGCTTTTCATCTTTTGTTTATTACTGCAATAGGAGCTGAACAGAAAAAAGAACTTTCATTAAGATATACAGTCTCTCTCCCTCCCCCCCCCTCTCTCTCTGTATGTGCTGGCTGGGGCATTGTGGGAATTGAAGTCCACCATCTTCAAGTTGCCAGGTTTGAGCAAGACGGCTCTCCATCTTTCAGGGGTGGCCAGCACTCCTCAGTCTCCAACAAGAGCCCGTCCTTCAATACTTACTCTAGCTGGGTCAAGTCATCCACGCCGTCGTGACTCGCTTCTCCTAGGTTGGTTGCCGATTGCAAATTGTGAATGCAGTGCATCTAGAAGTTGGTGGAAAGACCAGGAGAAGGTCAAGGCAGGCCTCCAAAATATCCCTGTCCCTCTTTGAATTTCCCCAACCACCCCAAGAGGTAGATTCAGCAGAGAGCTGGCAGCAGCTCAAGCATCACCGAAGGCATTTCACGGCACGGGGGAGGATTTAGGCTGAAACCCACCCCTCCTTCCAGCCTGTTCTGCCTGCCTGCCTTGCATCCCTTCCACCTGGGAAAAGATGGAAGGTTTGCAAGCGGTGCCCGGCTATCCTTCTGCATCTGCAAAGGACGCGTCTTGACAGTAAGCAAACACACCAGTTGGATGTCATGGTGGACTGGCTATTAAACAGTGACTCACTCCAGCACTCAGAGGAGATAGGAGTCAGGTAGCTGCTTCTCTCTAATTAATTCTCCCCTCTGGCTCCAACTCTGCTCAATGGCCTCCACTATGCATGTTGTTCTTTGGTTACAAGGGGATATTATGCACATACGCCGGCCATGATGGGTGTCTTTGATCTCAGGCGTTGTGTAGATTCCCGCAGAGCAGAGAGGCTGCCTTGCATGTTTCCCCTGCCAGCTCCTCTTTAATCCGACCTAAGCAACTTTGCTTTTGAGATTCTTTCAAAGGAGAAGAGAAGGTCGGAGAGGGGGACACACAGTTATATGCGTGTGAGAGAGACAGCAAGGAAGCACATGCTTCCCTTCCTACAGTCAGTGGCCTCCCCGGTTTCCCTTGGTTGCATCAGATCAAGAGGGGACCTCGGGATCTCTCCCACTCCCCTGCGGGGCTTTTGTCAACACCGATGGATAATCTTGTCCTGGAGAAACTATTGGACATCTGAGGAACTTGCCAAGGGCTTGACTCCTCTAAATGGAGCACAGACAAGGCTAAAATCTCAGTCTAATTTGATTTGCGTTCAACGAAAGACAACAAAAAGCCACGGTTTGCTAGGAATGTCATTGTTTCCCTCACTTTTCTATCTCATGGGTGTGAAATGCTGGAATGGCTCTGGGGGCCACTCCGGAGAGGTGGGGATGTCTGGTCAAAGTCTGTCTGGGACTTGCTATGCCACACTAGCCTTTCAGCCAACTGGATGAGTCCACAAGGTTACAAATCCCTTGGGTGGGTGGATCTCCTTTAGGGCGTGTACAGTCCAGTGGATTACTCAGAAGTTCAAGAGGAATTGAACTCAGAGGAGCCTCCTCCACTTCTCACTCCCCCCTACCAGTTCTGCCTTCCAGCCTCTGACTCCCTCTGCCCCTCTTCAGTATCCAGCAGACGGGAACACTCTCAATTACCTTGCTTTGCCAGTTCTTGTTGGTCTCTCCATATTCGCTCTTGGACTCAGATGCCCCCCGCGTCAGGTACCAGAACACCCCATTCCCTCCCCCTTTTCCTCCTCGGCGATGAACTTCCTGAGCCCTAAAACTCTCTGCTGGAGGGTGCTGGAAGAGCTTCTCTGAGGTCCATTCATTTGGCATCTCGTGTATGTTCACTGTATGATATTCAGACCACAGCTGGTTTTGCCTCCGGGACCTTCTCCAAGGAGAAGAACCCATCGGTTGGACTTGGGGCATCACCACGGCGTATCTCCCTATGCCTCCTTCCATTTCATGTTCTAGAAGTTCAGGAGGTCTGTGGGCAAAATCTGGTCGTCTTGGCTTGTTATACTGGCTGCGAAAGGAGGACGGTCTGGCCAAAGAGGAACCCTCTTCTTCCAAAGTGTAGGGCCTTTGGAACGAGACTGTTCTTTGAGACATGGGGCTGAGATTGGGCCTCCTCAAACTGCCAGGGTTATCATCAGGGATGGTGCAGGAGAAATGCCCACCCAAGAGCTTACGTGCCTCTTTAGGAGTAGAGGACCTGACAGACATGGCCTCTGTTTTCTGCTTCATTGATGCAACAGCAGCTGGAGAATGCTGGGGAAATGGCTGCCTTGAGAAAACTTGAGTATCTTTTGAACCAAAGTCCGCAAGATATGGATTCTCATCTTCTAAATGTCCTCTTCTTTCTCCAGGAAGGAACCGAATGGAAGAAGCAGGCTGGACCATTCCAGCCAGAGGCTGACCAATGCGCTGAAGAAAGTCCTTCCGGGGGCTTGGAGCTTGAGTGGGTGATTGGGGCAAGTCAAAACCATTTCTCAAGCTTCTCGTAGCTCCCATCCTGGGTGAGGAACTCCAAGGAGTTGCTGTTTCTTCTTCTGAGGTGCAAAGCCACCTCGGCTGGGGCTGGGACTGAACTTCCTTTGGTCTGCCAGTTTCAAAGGGAAGTTGGGCATAAAGAGATGACCCTTTGGGTGACTCTTGGATTCTGATTCTGTGGCTTCCTTGATGAGGCAACATGCGAGGAGACCCCCTAGCAGATAAAACTGGGGAGCGATGGCCAAACTGCCTCAGATGCTGGTTTCTCATTAATGGCTTCACTGCTTTCGTTGGAGGCTCGGCCTGCCTGTTCCAAGCCTGGGGTAGGCTTCCAGAAGCATCCATAGATACCTGATGAGCTGCCCTTGTTGGTTGTAAGCGACCTGGTATGGGAGGAGATCCAAAATGCCTAAGGGATGGCTGAGGTGATGGAGGAGCCTTCAAAGTCCTCCTGATGGGATTATGGAATTCTCGTGGGACAGACCTTCCAGAAGTCCTATTTCTGGCAGAATTTAGAAACTCTGGAGTGCTGGAGGTATGAAATAATGAACGACTGAAAGGGGTGTCCGTCAGGCTTTTAACAGATGTTAAGCTAGAAGACGAGAGGTTGCGTTGACTTTCCAAACGCTTGTGTGCTGATGGGTGAGGGGAAGGAGGTGTCTGGAAGAGGGAGTCTTTGGAGGAGTTTTCCATAGTGGCTGTCCTGCGTCCCCCTGATGAAACTGGGTTTTCTTTGGCTGTTCTCTGAGAAGGAGAAGACACATGGTTATGTGGACTCCTCCCCTTGAGGGAAGGATTTTGATGTCCGGTTGTGGACCATGAGGTGTTCTTCTGTGAAAACCTGAGGTCTTGCTGTGACTTTCTATGAAAAGTTGACCGGAAAGTGCTTTGCAACTCTTTGTGAAGACCGTCTTGCATTGCTACTGCAGTGTGAGAAGGTGCGAAAATAGTGTGGTGTTTCCCTGGACCCCTAAGTTGCCTGACAGAGCTGGGAGGGAAGGTGGAACTTGGTTTTTCTAAAGGCATCCTTGGGGGTGGAGGAGAAGATGACTCCAGAGGAATCTTCTTCCCAAACCGTGGAGACACAGTTCTTCTGTTGGGCTCCTGCATGCCTGGTTGGTTCCTTCCCCAATTCCCATGGTGCTTCAGAATAGGTCTTGGCTGAGAGATGGATTGTTGCAGGAACTGCCCCAAAGGGCTCCCACACTCTCTTGGAGAAAGTGGAGTCTTCAACTGATCTGGATCCCGAGCCCAGGTCCTTCCACCCAAGTTGGTCCGATGGGGCCTCTGAAGCTTGCTCACAGGGAGCAACTCTGAAAAAGTCTCCTGGGACCCGGAAGGCTCCAGATACTGACCGTCAAACTGGGCAAATGGAGAAATTAGAGGCTCCTGCTCTTCTTCCTCAGGGAAGCCTTCCTCCTCAGGATCCCAATAAGCCATAGAGATCTGCGGGGAAGGGGGCAGAGGGACCTCAAGCTTCTCCTTACCGAACATCTTCACTTGGGGCCTCGGGAAAAGCCGGAACTTCCTGCTCAACGGTGCCATTGCAGCCGTCTTTCCTCCCATCCCTCCTTCAAAAGCAGAAGACCGGGAGAAAGCAGCGGGGTCATCTTCTGGCTCAGCCTCAGCTCTGTCTGCTTCTTCCACCTCATCGATGTCATCCAACAGGCAGGCATATGGGTTGTATGAAGACTGGGAGAGCCATTCTTGGTCACTGTCATTAATGTCCTGCTGACAATAAACCTCCTCCTCCTCCTCCTCCTCCTCCTCCTCCTCGGGGTGTTCCAGTTCTCCAGCCCAATATGGGCCACCTTCCCCTTCATAATCACTGCTGAAGTCCTCATAAGGTTCATAAGGTGGGTAATTGAAAGGTGGCCCATATTCTTGGTGGCCACCGTGGTACTCGTAAAGGTCCTGCTCATCGTAGTCTTCCTCGTAAGGCCCGTATCCTTCTTCCATCGGGTGCCTCCCATAACAATCCTGGTTATAACCAGAAAAGCCATTCTTGAAAGGGGACTGGACAGCATAACAACCACGTTCTTCTTCATAATCATCAAAGGGATCTTGTAAGGCGGCAGAATCCAGGTGGTCCCAGTGGCCAAATTTGCCCAGGTACTGGCCAAAACAGGTACATTTATTGGCTCCAGGAACTCTTCTCATATTAGCTCGGTGTCTCAAAACTTCATCTTCTGAAGGGAAAGGCAGTTTCTTGGCTCCAATCTTGGCTAGCCAAGAGTCGTCAGTCGCTCGTTTGTCATATCTAGATCTTCTACGTTTGCTCAAGAATTTTCGGGTCAGCCAGTTGGTGACCGCAGCCACCTTGCTGACCATCTGGGCCTGGGGTTTAAAGTTCTGATTTGCCTTCCTCCGCCGGAAGAGGTTGCCCAAAAAACCCCCTCCTTTACTCTGGCGTTCTTCCGATTTCCCACCTCCCAACCGAATCAGCATGAAGGAGGACTTCTTGGTCTCCTTGTCAGGGGCTCCCTCTTTCTTCTCCTTCTTCTTTCCAAGAGATTTGAAGCGCATCATCAGGTTGGAGGTGGACTTCAGCACCCCCTTGTTCTTGTTCTTCTTCTTCTTCTTCGTGCTGTACTTCTTCAGGCCCCAGAAGAAGCGCGAGGTGTTCTTGAAATGGCTCTTCTTGGTGCTCTTTTGGGGGCCCATCCCTTTTATACCCATGAAGAGTTTGGAGGTGCTTTTCAAGCTCCGCCTCTTCTTGGGCGGGGCCGCTGCCTCCTTCTTGGCCATGACCATGGCCTTGGTGGCTCCCTTCAGCTGGGCTTTGGCGTGCTCCTTCTTGGCCACTTTCTTCTTGGGGTCCTCTGTTGCCAGGCCCATGACCAGCTGGGAGGCTCCTTTGAGCTGCCTCTTGGCCTTGGCAGGAAGGTCTTTGACCTCCTTGTCGTCCAGCTGCCCCTTCTTCCCTTTGCCTGCCTTCTTGACCATGCCTTTCTTGTCCTTCCCCTTCTTCTTCTTTGGGTCATCTTCATTCTCCTCCTCCTCTCCCTCCACCAGCTCGCTGTCCATCTCACTTTCGTCAGCCTTCCTCTTTGCCAAGTCAGAATCTGACCCCTCGTCCAACTGAGCGACAGCTTCCTTCTTCCCCTTTCGGACATTTTTCCCTTTGTCCTCTTTTCCTTTCTTAGCCATTTCCGAAGAGGTCAAGGGCGTTCATGCTCTCCTTGGCTGCATTCCTTCCAGGGAAAGCTCAGTGAAATTGTGTCCATAAGGGAGCAGAGAGGAGGAGGAGAAAGCAGACATGATGAAGACCAGAAGATTTCAGACAGCAACGTTTTCTGTGATCTCTTTGAAAACTGAAAACCAGCTGGTGAAGTTCTGAAGGCCTCTTGTTCCCCTTCAGTTCCCCTGTTCTCGGCGATTACTCATTTCAGAGTTACGTAGAGAGAAGACTCTGTTTTATTTACCTGGGGAGAAAGCTGGATAAAGTCCTTGGGGGCCTCCCAACATCTCTCCTTGGCTTCGGCTACTGAAGGTGGTAGACCTCAACAGTCTTCCTCAAAAGCTTGAGACCTGAGGAGGTTCTGTCCAAACCCAGCAGAGGTTGATCTTCCACCCAGCGGTCTTCTCTCCGGAGTTGGCTGGGAGCTTCTCCTTCCTTCTCCCCCCAGTGTGTTTCCTGCAGGGAGCTGGGAGGGAAGCGAAGGTCTAGCTCTTGATGTGAGCTGGCAGTGTAACCGTATCTCTTGGGCTCTCGTCCGTATGAATAATGTAAATGGACCAGTCCATCTCCAGACCGAGAGTCCTCAGAAGGAGGAGTGGGGAGGAGAGAAGAAAGGAAGGGGGGTGAGCCCCCTTTCACCAATCTGGCTCTTTTTTTAAAAACCACCTTGGCTTAAATGCTGTTTTAAAGTAATAGAACTAAAAATCAGAATCTGGAATAAACACGTGGTCCGCTCAGCTGGATCCGGAGGGAAAACTAAAATCACTTCTCTTGCTCTCTTCCTTCTCTCTTTTTAATTGTGGCGATGAAAGGAGTATTTACCTTTTTTGGGGAAAAATACAACAGTACTTAAAGAAATTTCAAGAAGGGCCCTTGTGGGTTCTTTTGTGAGGTGGGGATGGCGGGGTGGCTGGGTGGGAGGAATATCATTTCTGCAGCCCTCCCTTCATCACAGCTGCTTCAGAAGGAAAATGGATTCTGCCAGGAGACACTTTATCTCTTCGCTGCCCTTCGGGAGGTCTTAGAATACCCAGATGTCTGGGAAGGAGAACGGCTGCAAGATAAGCTGAAGGAAGGTGGGTGCAATTACACACCTGTGACAGGCGAGAAGAAGGAGGCTGGGCGCACACACACGGAGGCACCTTCTTATTGAAACTTGTCTTTGTGCCAGGTCCGGGGAGATTTACAAAAAAAGTTGTACAACGCAACACTAGCTAGGGTTTGGAGTGATGAAAGTCAAGCAATCGAGGGGTGGGAGGGAGAGGGGTGTTTGCAAGGTAGGGTCAAGATGCAGCCACAATAGCATGATCAAACACACACACACACACACTGGAGTTTTGATCCCACCTACATGGACCGTCCTCTCCCAGGGACCACCTGCCCACAGGAGAGCAAGTGGCCCACCAGGTCTGTCCCCCAGTCAATACCAACCTCCGTCCTGCTTTCAAAGGCAAGTGAATGGTTACACCTGCAAACGTAAGGATGAGAAATCGACAAGGGCAAGGAAACTGTGAGGCCGAGAAGAGAGATAGCAGGGTTGGAAGGGACCTCGGAGGTCTTCTAGTCCGACCCTCTGCTGAAGTAGGCAACCCTAACGCATTTCAGGCAAATGGTGGCCCAATCTCTCGGTGGCATCCTGTTGAAATCCAGATGTGCAGTTTTGCGCCTCTGGCTCTTTGCAATCTCCTCAGCATCACAGATGAGACCCAAACGGGAGGAGAACTTAAAGGCAACGTGCAAGAGACACAAGGAACCCAGATCAGCTTGCCAGGGGCCTTACCTTTTGGATCGGACACCATCGGCGGCCGCCCCTTGGATGTCACCCACGGCGGGGGTCAGCCCCGAGCCCTCGGGCACCCCGGATTTGGCATGACGTGACAAACATTGGCCCCTCGCTCCCAGCTCGGCCGATGCAAAGGTTTCCCCGAGATCCAAAGACCTGCATGGACCAATTTGAAGATGCCCGGTGCCATCAGCACCCCAGTGCCACACCGCACAGACGGGAAGTTGCCATCTCTAACCCAGAGCCTTGGCAACTGTTGCTTCCCCTCTCCCCATGGGAGATTCACTCCCCCCCCCAGGCCTCGGACGTCATGGCCGAGAGATGTAAATCAAAGGGACAATGGAAGGGCACCAGCCCCTCTGACGGGCAGCTGGCGGGGAGAGGCTCACCTTTCTCTCTTCTCTTCTCCATCTGCCTGCAGCCACCAGGAAGACAGGCAAATAGGCTGGAGATAGCGGCTCTTCTTAAAGAAATTCCTGGACTTAGGGAGGGGGGGGCTAGCTGGACCCCTACTTGGGGGCTCAGTGCCGTCCAAAGTCTGCTACAAATTGTGGGGCAGGATAGCTGCTGGCACCTTTTCAAATTGGGCAGGGCAGTGGGCACAAATGTGCCGGTTATATTTGGATGGCATGACCGAACCCTTGCAGAAGGAAAACAAAAATAATAGAAAATAGAAAAGATTCTCTTCCTGGTCCGCTTTTAAAGCAGAGGTCAGGCTGGAGAGGAGATTTATTGCCGAGGACTAGAAACTTCAGTTTTAACAGAGCCCCAAAATCCTACCTGCAAGTCTTCAGGTTTGTATCCTTGTTCCAACCCCTTCTCTGTCCATTTCTGGCTTTGAAGGTTTCCCAAAATTGTGCTAAATTTCAAAGGGGCTTCCTCCAAAGCGAGAATGAAACATTTCTGCTTTACCCTTACAAATGGGTGGGGGTGAGGATGTACCTTTATGACTCTCACAACCACCCTGTGAGGTGGGCTAACCGGAGCACAACACGACTCATTAAAAGAGCAGGCCAAATGCCCCCGCAGCTCATCCCCCAGCTTTGACAAAGCCTCCGGGAAGAAACCTGAGCCTGCCTGCCTCCCGCAGACACCTCCTTCAAGCCAACCTACCCGCAAGGGCTGTTGTGAGGGTCTCAGAGCTGAGAACAAGCCCATCCCCTCCCTACCCAAAGACTGGTTTCCAAGGAACTAAAAGCAAGCGTGCTGTCGAGCAGCTGGTGGCCATTTTGCAGAATAAACGACAGCAAGACCAAATGCAAAAAGATCAGAAGTCATTGCAAGAAGAGTGGCATGGCCCGCTTACCTGGGCAGGGGCTGCCCGCCTCCCCCACGTCCTGCCCTCTGGA
Organism: Oxyrhabdium leporinum; assembly: GCA_032468155.1. Lineage (NCBI taxonomy): Eukaryota > Metazoa > Chordata > Lepidosauria > Squamata > Cyclocoridae > Oxyrhabdium > Oxyrhabdium leporinum. Next base: position 250,294 of record JANHFL010005578.1, read on the forward strand.
CTGGCGGTGGACTAAGCCCTCGGGAGGGCAGGCGGCTCCATCCCCCCTCACTCCAATCCAAAGGACAGGCCTGGAAGGGCGGCCACTCACCTGTGACCGTCTGTCCTGCATGGTCCCTGCCCTGCCAGAGGGACTGCCAGACACCTGCCGGCTCCATGCATATTTGATGGCAGCTATTCTTCCCTGCCGTCGCTGGACGGAGAGCTGGGAGGAGGGAGCGGGGAATGTCTTTCACGGGAAGCATTTGCAGAGGGGCAGGACTGGGGGTCCAGGGGGTCATCTCAATACCCAGGAGCAGGGGCCCACTTTGCTTTCTGCACCCCCAAACCCCAACACTCTTGGGGCAAGTTTGGGGCCGACCTCACAAGGCCACTGAGAATCCAATGCAGGTGGGGCTCTCACGGGGGATTTGAAGTGCCTCCCCACTTATTTCCTTCGGTGGGTTTTAATGGTCCTCTTTCATCCTTTTTGACTCATTCACACAAACTTCAGCAGAAAGCTCTTTTGGGGGGCGGGGGGCGAGCGGGGGAATGAAAGCGAGAAATCAAATAAATTGATGCCACTTTAAGCACCCAAAAGACAACCTATAATAGCACAGAAAGACTGGCCTTCTGAGCTTAGCACCCAAAAGCTGGAAGCTGAAGATCTGAGGATCTTCATCCTTTGTGGGGCCGCATTGTGGACTGGGGCAAGAACCCCCCCGCCTGGAAAAGGCGCAGAGCAAGCTATGGGGAAAGCAGGTGCCCTGCAAACAGGCCGGGTTCTAGCCCCACTACGCAACTCCTCAGAAGACTGGGAGAGTGGACTGGCTCCTGTTCCTCGGAAATCAAAGTTTTTCCAGGCAGAGAGAAGAGCTGAAGCTCATGTGCCCCACCTATTAAAAAAAAGAGACCGTTGGACGGTCTCGCCAACAGGAGAATCCGGACTGGTTTTGATTGTGGGGGGAGGCACCCCACTCGCCTTTCTCCACCCCGTCGGTCCCCCAATTTTTCCTCTCCATCGTGAACAACTGAGTTGTTGCTGAGTTGTTGTGACCAACGGGGAAAGGAGAAACTAATGCAGCTAAAGAAACCCAGCAAAAGGGATGAATTACGATTCAGGCATGCCCATTCATCAACACCTGCAGAGCCAGCAGCTTCCCGTCCCTGACCCAAACTGCCAACATTTCGGCTAAGGAATTCAAAAACCAGACACCCAAAGCCGTCCAGAGGAGCGGCCGAGCTTAGCAGAACCAGCTCTGGTGCGATGATCAGAGCGACGGGCCGCTTAAGGAACGAGGGCCCCAAACAGTCGCAAGGAACACTCAACCGGATGTTTGTGAAGACTATTGGCGCGCCCATCATCCCCAGCCGGAGCGACCAGCGGCCGGCAGCCCCGTAGCTCACGACTTCAGGAGGGCCCCTGGAGGGACAGGCGGTGCCGAGAGCAATCTAAGGAAGTGCTACACGAACATTTTGGAAGTTCCAAAGAGACGGGGGGACGGGGACCATCCTTTATTTCGGCAGCAGAAGGGAGAAGGGGCCGGCGGGTCTGGAGTCGAAGTCTGGGGGCGGGCTTTGGGATCAGGAGATGACCTGGCGAAACGGGGAGGGCGGAGGGGAGAGGACTCGTCCACCCAGGCTCCCACCCATGGGGCGGATCCTTCCTTCGGGGATCCTCCTGTCCGCAGAGAAGAGGTGGCAAGGCCGAGTTCTGAAGGGAGAAAGGCAGGCTCCTCATTCCGGATCCGACATCCCGCCCCCAAGGTCACAAATCCGAGGCCGCTGATCAGAGGTAGCCAGGCTGATACGATCGTTCAGTCTCAAATCATCTCCCATCGAAGGACCCTCAACGACAGGCTTCAGCAAGGTAGCCATCTAAGCAAGGTTCCCGCTGGGGAGAAAACCCCGCTCCTTCTGTGTCCCGAAAAAGCTTCTCCCTCCCTGCGGCTGCGTCTCCTCTCCTTCCTGGAATTGGGGGAAAGTGTCCTCCCTGCCCCGTCCCCTTTGACCAGGTGGGGCAGCTGAGAGCTTACACACTTGGCAGTTAAGCTGCACGGAAGCGCTACGGAGGGGAGCAAGATACGGGCGGTTACTTCTTAACCACCTGGATGACGTCTTCGTGCTCCACCATGTGGTTGAGCCCTACGCGCTGAGGGCTGTACTTGGTGCTGGTTCCCTGGAATGGCAGAGAGAAAGTTTGGGAGACACAGAGTGAAGGATGTCTTAGACACGTTGACACCACGTAAGGCAGCGTTCCTCAACCGTGGCCACTTTAAGAGTGGACTTCAACTCCCAGGATTCCGCAGTCCACCCCAAGATCCAGAAACGCTGCCTTAAGGTTTGGCTCTAGAATAAGAGACCAGGCTGCCCCGCCCCTCCTTCAGCAAACACTTACCCACACGAGGGCATACTTGAACTGGTCAGCTAGCGTCCGGTGAATTCGATGGCACTGAAAAGGGGGAAAGGTCAGGTAGGCGAGAAGGGGGGGCCTCGTGTATCCTCCATCAAAGCATCCCCACATGCCAAAGATCCAGCCATCACAACAACTGAGTTCCCACAACCAACCCCCCCCTCTCCCCCCCGATGGCTTTGCCTGGCCGTCCCCCCATGGGACACCCTGCAGACGAGTGGATTTCAGCTCCCGGCACATCCAGCCACAAGGCCCTTCCTGAGGTTGCTGGCTGTCGAACTCCGTCTCGCTGGAGACCGTTTGGATGGGGGGAAACTTCGCAGAATGAGGGGAAGTGAGCTGAAGGTTGAATGAGGTTCCTAACCATCCAAGCCCAGGATCCCGAGAGCTTTAAGGACTTACCACATGCTGTACGGAGGCCCCCTTTCGCAGAATGATGGCATCGGAAAAATCGGGTCTCTCTGCAAGGAACGAGCATTTTTCGGTGCGGGAAGGAGAGGAGAAGGAAATGCTTGGCTTCTACCTCACTACCAACCTCCCCTCAACCCTCAGGCGCGACCGAGCCTCCTGGGCCGTTCCCAGGTTGTTACTCACGGCCTCTCTTCTTTGTGAAGATGCAGGTGAGAGCCAGGTATTCCCACAGCGTCTCCAGCAGATAGTCCAAATTCAGCTTCATGCCACAACTGGGAAGACACAACCGTCAATGGATACAGCAGTAACTCGCATTTTGTGCAAGGGGGGTGGGAGGGCTCCCCTTACCTAATCACCACGCTATGGGGCTTCCGCGCCAGGCGGTCCACCTCTTCCATGGAGATCTGGTCAATTTTGTTATAAACCTAAATTAAGACACCGAGAAGGGAGGAAAGAAAAGATTGACGCATCACACCCTGAGGTTGATTCCACTCCCATCTCTCACACAGAGTTTCTAAAATGCTATTTATTTACTAGATTTATTGGCCGCCCATCTTGCCACTGGGTAACTTAATTATAAGCCCTCACACCCCAGGCAGAGAAATGTCCCGGGACAATTGGTTTTATCTGGGAGGAAAAATAATCAGCTGACGGATTATTCATCAAAGGGAGTGCTGGGAACTTGATTGCTTCAGATCAGGACGACCTTTTAAGTCCCCAAACGTAGCTATCTGGACGCCTGCCAAACTGGAAAAGAATGTCTCCGCTTAATTAGAACCGTGCACCAATTACTCCGTCCCGGTTTGTGGCAGAAGGAAGTTTCTTGCAAGCGACTCACATAGAGGCAGGGCATGTACACTCGGTTGCCAACAATCACGTCGATGAATTCATCTGTGCTACAGTCTTCCCTGAACAGCACCTCGGCGTTGAAGATTTCTTAGGATGGGAGAGGTAAGGGCACATCGTATTTCGTGGGACTCGCGTTGCTCACGGCCACCGGAACAGAGCCCAGCTGGGATCCGAATTCCAGGCGATGTAAAGATACCTCTATCAACCCACCTATCCCTTAAAATGCTGGGTGCTTGGGGAGAAGAACAGGTCCTGCCCCGGAAAGGATACTGTATTCGTGGAGGATGAGCTGCACCAGCTTCTCCGAGCACTGGGTCAAAGTCACGGTGGAGTTGAAGGAGATGCCGCCTCCCTTCTTGGGCTGGAAGGAGGACAGAGGTGCTGTTAGGATGATGCCGGAATGTCCCTCAATGTCAAACCTACCACAAGTGAACGGATACATGGTCTCGTGATTTCCCTGGCCTGAATTCAGGACAAAAGAGGGGCCTAACGCAGATTCCCCCACTGAAGGATCTAAGCTTGTGGGAAGGCAAATAAAAGCCCGCAACGACATCCGGTTCCAGATTTCTCCAAACGGACTCTCTGCGGTTGTCCGGAACTACGATGTGGAACATTTGTGGGGCTGAAGGAGGCTGGAATCTGGCCATCTGGACAGCCCAAGCTTCCCCTTTCCTCCTTGAGTTGGAGACACCGGCAGGGAAAGCTTGCTCCCTCCCGCAGCGCAAAGCGGAATTTTCAGACTTTCTGCACCTCACCTTGAAGTAGATGTTGGGTTTATTTTTGTTCAGCCTGATGCCCACCGTTTCCAGTTCCTTTTCCAAGAGAGCTCTGCAGAAGGAATCACAACATACACTTAAACTTTTGCCCAGATGTATGTTTGTGGAGCATGCCTTGCAGCCTGATTAAAAGCAGTAACCTTTACATTTTGCACACGTACGGAGAAGACACGAAGGCTGCCTTCTAAGGTGGCTGGCAAAGGAGAAATCCCCAAGGACCGGGCTCTCTTCCCACACCAATCTGCTCCTCAGAAGACCGCCCCCCCCCCCCACTGACCTCTGGACTTCGCCCTTGGTGGCGTCCAGCATCATGATGACGACATCTGAGGTCCGGGCCACCGCAATCACTTGCCGTCCTCGGCCCTTCCCTAACAACACAATTTTTTTTACTCTTATGGAGAAGCTAACAAAGAACCAGGGCATAAAAGAGTGAGATCGTGCCTGTTTTTTCATCTCGTCAATCCAAACAGAACCCTCGCTGAAAGTTGACATAAACACTGCTTTCTCCTACAACAGCTCAAGGGCAGCTCCCCCGCCCCGCCCCCATCTGACACTTCTCAACAATAGGACTTCCTTATTTTTTATTTTATTTATTCATATCCCGCCTTTTATCATTTTGGCAAATATCTCAAGGCGGTGAAGATATCCAATACACCTTCCTCCTCTTATTTTCCCCACAACAAACCCACGAGGCATTTAGCAGTTAAAAAACAGAAGGGATTTCCAACCTTGAGCAGCTCCTTCAATGATCCCGGGAAGATCTAGAAGCTGGATATTGGCTCCTTTGTACTGCACATAAATTAAGAAAAATCAGAAGAGGCAGGGAGGGCTCAGAAAGCAATCCACCACACGAATGATCAAGCAATCATCTCATACGAATCTGAGTGCCAATTTAACAAGCAACTGAACTAGTCTGTGAGCTTCACATTCATAGAAGCAGCAGTATCGGCTCTGAGTTAATTGCTACCCCAGCAGGAGGGAACCTATCAAAAGTGCATTTACCTCTATGACTCCAGGAATACAGGTCAGTGTGGTGAATTCGTAAGAAGCTGCTTCACTAGCTGTGGAAGTCATTAAACTCAGAAACGTGGACTGAAAGAGAAGGCAAAGATTTAGAAAGCAGAAGAACTTATTTTCTAAGCCATGCTCAAAGAGTCCTCGTTCTCTGCTCGGCACTGACCTTACCCACAGAAGGGAAACCGATCAGCGCCACCCGGGCGTCTCCCGACTTCATCACATCGAAGCCTTCCCCTTTGCCTGCAGCCGATTTAGAAGGCTCTAGAAGCTGAGATCTGTACTTGGCAAGCTTGGCCTTCAGCAGACCAAGGTGGTACTCGGTAGCTAAGGGGGGGGGGGAATCGGAGAAAGAACAAGTGACAAAGGAGCTAGGGGTCATAGCTGGCTCTATAGATTGTTTCAGCTCCCAGCTTTGGTTGAAGTTTGGCTGGTGCAATGAAGGGGCT